>MU158758.1:414508-441847 GCA_015888305.1 Antheraea pernyi
CGTATATAATATTAACGCTAACGAAATCTTTATTTGAATAATTTTGTTTTATGATTATGAAGACTAAGAAAATAATAATGATGGATAAAATAATGTACGACATATTATATAGAAGATTTGGCGCTTATGCCTTTATTGTAACTTAGACATGGAATAAAATTGATTAAAGGATATATAAGAACGACCTATATTGACAACTTCAGAATTGGCAGTATGGATAAATTCCTTCGCCTGTCCTATTGAACGAATATTATTACTACTACTACTAACGAAATCTCTCAAAAGGAAAAAAGTGCCCGATTTTGAAATATTCTTCATTGGTGCTCTGCTTCTATTGGTCTTAGCGTGATGATATATAGCCTGTAGCCTTCCTCGATAAATGAGTTATTTAAAACCGAAGGATTTTCTCAAATCGGACTGGTAGTTCCTGAGATCATAGCGTTCAACCAAACAAACAAACAAACAAACAAACAAACTCTTCAGCTTTATATATTAGTATAGATATAATCATTCGGAAAATAGATATATTATCGTTGGCTGCTGCCGAGCGCTTTTCACTATACCCCTACTCCCCGACCGCGCGCTGGCTGTAATGCGACATGCGATAGATGGAGGAAATAAACAGCGTTGGAAAAATAATACTAATAAAATAACCTAACACACCTTCCAACAGATTAGAAAACTACCACCTAACAGTGACGTTGGTGAAAGAAGAAGACGGTGGTGAATACGAAGTTATAGCCGAAAACGAAATTGGCAGTGTCTCTTCCAAGAGCACGGTCACAATTCACAGTGAGTATTGTACAATTATTCAGCAGCTATTAAATAAATCACCAATACAATTATACAATTTATGATTTTCTTTTATAATAAAATTTTCGAGTCTTCAATTATTTATCAGTTAGTTAGGTAATTGCAACATATTAACACATACACACACACAACAAATATAAAATTGGTAAGAAAATCGGCAGTTTGAATATATCAGAATTCTGAAATGTCTCTCCGAAGATATTGGTGGGTAAATAAGTAGTTTGAATTAACATAGAATTTGAATTAGATTACTAAACACAATCTAGTTTTTTGTGGTGTCTAATGATACCAACAATTACAAATTGGTAGACTTAGTTACTGAAGCATTCACTCGACTGAATGCTGTATTTGTATACTTACGAACATTAGATGCATTCCTGAAAAATCCTGCACCAACCTTTGTGACGTATATAATATTTGATTCCATATTAATTAACCATATTTTATCGTTACCATTTTGTTGTTGTTCTTTAATAGCTAGAGAAGTACATACGAGAATTACGAAGGAAGAGATTGAAAATGAAATTGACGGGAAAGCAAAACATGCCCTGGAAAAAGAAGTAGAGGAAATCGAAAAACTTAAAGTTAAAAAAGACAAAACAAAATCTGAAACAATAGAAGAAAAATCTTTCTGGGATGACCAGGAAGATGACAAGGCTAAAAAAGTAATTTCAGACGATCTTGAAAAACCTAAATCTCAAACGGCTAATAAGTCATTAACGGAACAAGAACTGGTAGAAGAGAAATCTTTCTGGGACGACGTCAATGAAGATGAAAAATCCAAGAAACCTAAAATTGAAGAAATTAACCAAAATGAAGTCAAAAAAGGTAAAAAATCTCTGTCTGAACCTGAAATAATCGAAGAAAAATCCATTAGTGATGAAAAAGGCAAAGCTGAAAAGCCTGTTATTGAAGAAATTGATACCACACAACTTAAAAAAGGAAAGAAAATATTTACTCAACCTGAAGTAGTTGAAGAAAAATCATTCTGGGATGATAATGATGATAATAAGAAATCTAAAAAGCCCGTTATTGAAGATGTTAAATCAACTAACTCTGAAATGAGTAAAAAATCGACTACTGAGCCTGAACTAGTAGAAGAGAAATTATTTTGGGATGATATTGAAGACAATAAAACATCTAAAAAATCATTAGTTAAAGACCTTGAAACTCCTACATCTGAAGTAGGTAAAAAATCTGCTACTAAGCCTGAATTAGTGGAGGAAAAATCCTTTTGGGATGATATTGATGAAAACAAAGAGTCTAGAAAGCCATTAGTGGAGGAAGTTGAGTCTCCGAAACCTAGCGCTGGTAAAAAATGTATTACTGAGCCTACTGAAATCGAAGAAAAATCATTTTGGGATGACAATGGTGACGATAAGAAATCCAAAAAAGTGGTAGCCGAAGAAATAGAAGCGCCAAAGAGTGGCAAAGGGAAAAAGTCTGTAACCATACCTGAAAATGCTGAAGAAAAATCTATCTGGGATGAAAACCATAATGAAACAAACAAGAAACCCATTATTGAAGAAGTCATAACAGAAAAGAAAGTAGGTGAAAAAGGAAGCACTAAACCCGAAACCATTGAAGAGATTCCAAATGACATAGATTTAAAAAGAAGCAGCCGGAAATCAGTGAAAAAAGAATCGGTTACGGAAGAGCCATTAAGTGCTGAAATCGAAGGTACAAATATGCTTCAAGCTTCACTTCAATTAAGCAGCTTATTATGCGAAAATATCACGTTTTCATACACAAATGTTGCATGCTCTTAACCCGTGTTTTAACTGCAAAAGTGTGATTTGTTATGTTTAGGGCGAGTTTTCGAAACAGTAACAACGTTCAAGACAGGCGATGATGGGTCTATTATTATGTCTAAAGTAAGCAGTAGTCGGTCCCACGGTGCTATTATAACAGGTCAGTATAAAGCTTCCTACCTTATCTTTCCAAACTTAACTCATTAGACCATTTTCTAATATACTTATTCACAATATTAACTTAATACACCTGAAATTTCGTCGTATTTATTTACACTGCATGTAAGCGCAAACTTTTTAAACCTTGAAATAATCGTAAAAATCAATATAATGCTATTTTAACTGGTAGGTCCGGCCGAAACGCGCACATTACACAAAATGACATCCACCGCTCATTATTATGATGACGATGACGATGATGATTTTAAAAAGATTATTAAACCTAACAAACCACATACAACATCATTAGAAGTCGAAGAAATTGCTAGCCATAGCTATATTTTATCCGAACTCGGTCATTATACTGTACCTGATTATATAAGAAGAGGTACTTACGGAATTATTGAAGAACCGCAAACAGATTCAGACGCTGAAAGTGTAAGAGGAGGAAAGCATATATCGAATAGAACCGTGTCCATCGCATCACTTTCTGAAGACGAAATGAGTTGGCACAACGAATCTCTTTCAAGAGAAATTTCCATCGAGGATCTATCAAAATCTATCTTTGAAATTGATGAAACAAGAAAAGTATTCAGTAAAGACTCATACGTGCGTGAATCTTCATTTAAAGAAGATTATTTATCCGGCGAAGGAGATGAAGAAACGATAATACTTAAAGAAAAATCTGAAAAAGTCTACGAAAACGATATCACAGAGAAACTTATTCATATCTCGAAGGAGTTTAACGAAAATGAATATAAATGTATCAACAGTAAAGCGGACGATGTTAAAAATAGAATTATAGAGGAATTTGTACTCTCACCCGAAAGAAATAACGATAATATAACGAAAAATGTTAGTGAAACGAGTTTTGAAAGGAGGAAGAAAAACGAAACTAAACTGTTCAGTTTGGAGGAAGAAGCGGACAATGAAGTTGAAGCCCTGTTAAGACGAAGCCAGAAACAAAGGAGCATACTAGACGATATACTTAATCAGGAAGACGAAAAAGGTAATTAATGTAAAAAAATAAAATATTTGAAAAAAAGGATCGTAATATCAAGGAGGCTAGCACTTGATGATGTAACGCTACGCAGTGTCTGTCAAGAAAAATAACATCTATATTTGAATGCTTCATTTCCAATTCAGAATTTGCTAATCTATTATTAATGATCTGTCGTTTCTGTTTACTCGAAATTTCTTAGGAATTCTGATTTAAGTTATATATCCATCCATAAAAGCCTTTTACCTCACCAATTATTGGCCCTTTTCCCGACAATAGAATGGCAGATCATTATTACTAAAGGATACCATGTTAATGTTATTCCATGTTCTCGATCTCAATTATTAATTGCTCTGATATGTTTGTTTTAGCGCGCATGCGTAATAACATTCCCTTCTGGCATACTAATCTATGGAGCACGTTCCGGATGAGACACTAAATCGTTCCAGTAATACATCATATCATCAAGGTAAATAAAAGTGTCTATAATATATATTGCAGTGCTTGCATGACGGCGCTTTATAGATTGTTAATATCAATACAATCATCGGCATAAAGGTACGTATTCAAATAGACTTTCACACATACTTTACTGAAGACTTATGCAAGCATCATGTATAGACACGTAAGTATTGTTACCCAAAATATATTTTATATATAGGTATAACTTGGTCAAATACATTTTTATATGCATTTATCAAAGGGCTTACCTGTTCTCCTGTACATTCTTTTTTAAATCAAGTTGTGGTAAAAGAGTGATGATATTATATATCTTTATTTTGATTAAACCTTCAGTATTAACAGCTGTATATACTGCGTTATCTATAGTTGGTGTTTCAATTTGTATATATTTTAAATTTATAGGAGCTTTGGTCTTGATTTGGTTGGCAGTCTTTCCCTTTTTTTTAAATTGTATATATTTGTACATTCTGTGATAGATATTGTGTTCGTCTTTTATAGGTTTGGATCCTTTCAGCTTAGTTGGTTGCCCCAATTGTGAAAATCTAAAGTAATATTTGTTATCTTCAAAGTAATCTCGATTAAGACATTCAACAAGGTTTTCATAAATTTCTTTAAGAACTAAAATTTTAGTTTTTTTTAATACTGTAAATATTTCATTTTCTTAATAATGAACCATCTGTTATAATAGTAAGTAGTTACTGGTGGTGGTTATAAATTTCTTAAAAAGCTTTTGTAGCATATCTTTATAAAGATCTATTTTGCAACATCTAACACTATATTTTTTCCCGTCCAGCACCCCCCTCACTCAAAGATAGCAGCTTGAAGGATGGCCACGTGTACGAATCTCTTCCCCTAGTGTACACAGTACAAGTAGCCGGTGCACCGAAGCCGACTGTCCGCTGGCTTCACGACGGCAAAGAGGTGAAACCAAACTCAAGAGTTCACCTCACTAACGATGGTGACGTCTACAAGTTGGAGATAGATAAGGTCGACATGAAGGATGCAGGCCAATGGCAATGCGAGATCAGTAACGATCTCGGCAAGGATGTCTTGAAAGCTGAACTGACAGTTTCTCGTAAGTTACCTTACCGTTAAGATCCTACTATAATTTTTAGCTCCTCACTTATTCGTTACTACTTATTTATTATTTGTTACTGGAAAACGTTTTTTCTTACGTGGGGAAATCCTACATGGACACGGCACTCTCTCGAGGGAGAAAGTGGGTAAAGTTACGGAAAAATCTGGAGTCAATCAGACAAAAGATAAACAATACCTTGGTGTAGGTGTTCCCAAATTTTTTCAATCGGGTCCTATTTCAAGTTGTCACGGCGCGGCACCTTAACGCCGTAAAATATGTTACGGTTTCTTCGCAATATTTTCCAAGGTTTATTGTAAGATTCGATTTTTGTCGTTCAATAGAGAGTTCGATTCACATTATACTAAGAATATAGTGCAATATACAATATAGGACCTCACGAATCATCAAAAACTAAGTTTCAAGAATTCGGTATCTAAATTCTACCTTCCCAATAAATTCTTGATAATTTAATGTATGTCCGCAAAAACTTTGAAAAGCTGGATTTCATAAAAGGCAATGATGTATTCAAATACTAGAAACTGTGAAAAATTGGTCGTCGTAAAACCAGTAACATGTTTTTAGGTAATAGTTGTTAGGTTTTACAACAAAGTCCTAAAGCATATTACCGATTTGCCTGACTGTAAGTTTGAGCGCCATGTCAACTGGGTTTTGGTGTCACCTCCTTATTGTGCATCCACTAACAATGATTGGGGACTGGGGATTCCATTTAATTATTACGTAAGCACTAAAGGGGTACTAGGGGTCTTTGATTTGCTTATTCTTGATGACATAAGGGATAAGAAAATCTGGATATGAGGCGCGCGGTCTTATTTCACGACCTAAATTGAATAAAGTATTTTTGATTTTGATGAATGTTAATTTAGTGGAAAGCGATCTATTGATGGATGCCCCTGTTATACTGACAATTGTGTGTAAATATAGCGGAAAGCGAGCTCCGTAAGCCGAAGTTCACGCAGCCACTTGAAGCGCAGCGCGTAATGCAGCGCGAGCCGGTTACTCTCAAGGCGGTGTGCACGGCGGACCCGCAACCCCACGTCTCATGGCTACTGAACGGACGTGAACTCACTCCCGACGCGACTATTATCACCTCCGCAGATACTAAAGAGATAGAACACGGCTTAAAGGAATGCACCTTCACGCTCATTATTCCAACCGGTAAGACGTTAATTTAATAATAAATATATACTATTGTAAATACTGAATAAACTGCTCTTTGGCTGATGAAAAGACAATACAAAGTTCACATATGTATGCAAGTTAAAAAAAATAATTATAGGGGGCAAACGAACAGGCGGTAAAAGAACACCTGATGAGAAGTGATCACCACCGTCCATAGATACCAGCAACACGAAGAGAGTCGCAAGTGTGTTGCCAGCCTGTGTTTGAGGGAGGGGGAGTGGGGTAGAGGGGGATGGGGAGGTGGGTATCCGGCGTTCTCATTGACTAAACAAAACGCAACAGTGCAAGCACTGTTACTTCATGTCGGTTTTCTGTGGGTCGGGTGGCAGTACCGCGAACGACCCGACCCATTCATGCTGAAACCAATATGAGCTTCAGCGCGGCTCTACCACCTACTACACGTAGCAAGTAGAAGCAAGGTATATTTACAAATATACAGAGAGTTACGCTTAATTCTTTATATTCCTTAGCATATTCATTACAGTGATAGATATGCTAAAATAATAAACTTCCCTTTCTGACTCTTTATCGTGTTGGTATTTAACCTGTCGGTTTCTTAATTTTATAAATGGAACATCTAAGACGAGTGGACACAGTGATGTTTTGTTGAGAATTTATAACGTGTCTTTATACCTGAAAACTATATCCCTCCTTCATATTCCTTGGATATATAATAGTTTAATGACATACATAAAGTATAGTTTTTGTAGTTTGACAAGATATACTTAATGGAAATAACATAAATTTTACTAGGATGTCACACTGATACTGGAGAATACACTATCCAAGCTAAGAACAAGTACGGTATCGGAGAGAGTTCTGCCCGTCTGGATATACTCTTGAGACCAGAGATTGAAGGTCTGAAGGATGTGACGGCAGTGCCTTATGAAGAGACGACGTTCGTCGCTAACGTTCGTGCAAATCCCATCGCTGAAATTCAATGGTAAGCAATTCACTAAACTTAATCATTAAAAAATTATGAAAAATTGGACAATTTTATTCTTAGTTTGAAAATTATCCTTGAAAATGTATATGTTGCTACTTTTAATTTATTGTATTGAAGTAACGCAGATAACGTGTTTATTGAAAACAAATAACATTCACATATTATTATATATATACCAATATATTTTGTAGATTTTGTCATTTCATTACAATCACATTTGATGTTAAACGGTGTGGTCCAAGATTATAAACACGATAGCCCTCAAATTCCAAATCTAACGTCAAGCACAGGTGCGATGAGCATGGTAATAAATCTGCCTCAGAGAATTTTTAAATTTGCGGCGTTTCGAGACAAGCCAATGTTATGTCCATGTATTGAAAAGTTTGTAGGCCGGCATAAAAGCGACAACAGAAAGCGATTGTAGCTCTTGATGACTTGATCATGTCATCCTTATGGACAGACCGGCTGAAATATTGTTATTGTAAATCGAATATGTCATTCAAACAATTGAACGATCTCTTGTATATATAAATACCATATTATTATATAGAGTTAAAATTAAACAGTCTACATTAGGGACCGGAATGAAACCGCCTCAAAATCAATAACGTCCATAAAATTAAAAAAAATATCCGTGATAAAATAGTTAAATGAAATCATAAAAATAAAGAAATAAATATATATTAAAAAAAAACACTCAATAGATACTCACAGATACGATTTTTAACTTACACATTAAATAAAACGATAGCAAAAAAAATGGTGCGGACCGAGAGTCTGCAGATAAGAAGAAAAAAAAACAGTCTATTTTACGCACTCCGAGTTTTACTATCACGCTTTCCAAGTCGGTCAACGCTCTGGCACGAATATTTACAGGTCAGGTATAGTACCGTGAATTTATAGCAAACAAAAGGAAGAAGGACTCTAAAGTCGTATTGTCAAGTGCTTGGCGACAGATTGTCAAGTAACCATTTGAAACCATGACAGCATGGTTTCATTCAATGAAAACTTGGACGTAGATAAGTGAATAATTATCGATTTTTACAGGAGCAAGGACGGTTACGTGATCAAACCGACATCCCACTTCGAAATAGTAGAAGATAAAGCAGCCGAGAAGTATAAACTTATCGTGAAGAAGGTCGGCGTAGATGACGCTGGGGTTTATACTCTGACAGCAAAGAATGAAGTTGGAGAGACTGCTCAGCAGGCGAGACTCACCATACATAGTAAGCAAATCTTTCTTTGTTAATATAGAAGAATCCAGTGTCATGATGTTTGTCCACGATGAACTCCGAAGCTACTCAACCGATCTTCATTAAACGTTGGCACTTAAGAGATAAGATAATCTGTATTTCGATCAACGGCCTCAATATTTTTAAACAAGAAATGAAATTATTGTAAATGTTGGTTATTGTTATTAATCGTAAGTTTCATCAGCATGAAACGATGGCACTTTAAATTATTTTTGTAGACGGAAAACTATAGGACCGACTGTTATAGATACCTCATAGATGGCGGTTCAGTAGTTTTTGAGTTTACCGCGAACAGACAGACAGACATGGCACGGGACCTTATCTTATAATACACGCAATATTTCCTTATTTATTTATATAAATCAATAATATTAACTTAATGCAAAGTTTGAAGAAACTACAATTCTTATAAAGATTACAGAAGACTAAACAGATGTACATGAAGCATACTTTTGCTTCCAGTTATTTTCTGTATTTTCTTCTGTATATAAAATGTATTGTTAATAATCAAAGCAGACAAAGTAGTAAAATGAGTATCAGGTAGTAACACATATATTGTTCCTAAAAGCCGGTGGACCGGTGTTCACGAAGCCGCTGCAGAAGCAGACGGTAAAGGACTACGACGACTGCACTCTGAAGGTTCGCTGTGATGGAGAGCCCAAACCAGAAGTTCACTGGTACCTCAACGGGAAGGAGATCACCAATGATGAACGCCGAACCATCACCACAAAAGTCGGAGGACAAGTTGACAGCGAACTGGAGATTAAGCATTTCAACGCTTCCGATGCTGGAAAGGTAAGTTTTGTGAAGTGTAAACTTGTATAGCCGATTCTAAAGCGATTTTTGGTAGGGGAAAAGTTATAGGTTCACGTCACCGATGACCTCGATATGCTCGTGACATATTGCGCTTCCGACAAACTAGCGACGCTTAGTATAGTGATATGTGTACATGTTATATTGATATTTGCTATTGATCTTATATTGTGCTTAACATTTACAAGCGATATATTTATGTCTATATACTATAAATAGGCGAAACTAAAACAGTTAAGTACCTTTTTCACTTCTGTTTGTTAATTTTTTATATCCATTTTTCTTACTAGCCATTGGCGAGCTTCAGTGGTACTAATAAAAAAATTAAATAATTCGTTCTCTCTCTCTTACCGTCGATAAGTCGAAGCTTTTATTTATAACTTATGTTATTTAATAAGGTCGACTTTTAGTATTTTGAAAGTTTCATATAATTATTGTGTTAAATTAATTAGGGCTCGATAGCGATCACTTTGGAAACCACTGATATATATATTTTTTTAAATTAAGTATTTATTTTAGGTCGCTTTTTAACATTTCATGTTCAATTAACAAAATACATACATTATAGTAGTACTGTAGATTAGATTACATTCGTTTATAAGCATTTATCACTTTCAAGAAAATTACAGCCGTCTAGATCTAAACAGTCTTTTAGGTTGCCAGGAACATTACACAATCGTCTTTCGTAAATAGTTTAATGCGATCTAAATAAAAAGCGTGTCTCCAGTATAAGGTACGAGCTGTGAACCTTGCGGGTGAAGTGGAATGCGAAGCCGCTGTGTCCCTCGTGCAGACGGCGCCGGGCTTCGCGCATAAGCTCGACAGGCAGAGGGAAGTAGACGAGGGCGAGCCCCTCGAACTGAAAGCCAAAGTCGACGGCAGCCCCATTCCTACAGCTAAATGGTAATTACCAATTATATCCTATAATTTGAGTGTTCAAATAGCGAAATGTGTATACACTTTTCTCAAAATACATTTTAGTTTATTTATACTTTATAGGCTTTAGCGTTTAACCACGAACTTGTTTGATGTTAAGTGACGGTGTGCACTGAGATGGTAAACATGCTAATCCTAGTGGTAATAGCTCTAAAGTATATATGCCAAAATACACCAATAGGTGCTTGGTGACAGATTTCAACTTGACGGTGGTAGCTAGTAAACGAAACAAGAGATATCTATATAGACATGTTAAATTGAAACCTCTTTTACAAATAAATGACAAAAGTACTTTTTTATAACCGGGATAAAGACCCACTTACCTTATAAGCCTTCTCCGCCGCCGCCGCCGTTACCAATTTTAAGAAAGTATCAGCTTTTTTGATAATGCACACTACAAATCGAAAACCTACTCCTGTGCCATACCGGTTCGTACTGTGCTGAAGAGTGAGTCCCATTGCGAGAACGGGTTACGGGCAACTGACCGATCATATCCGATTTCGACATAAAATGAGTCATTACATTTGAAAATGATCTAAATCCCGATTTTAATAGTTCATTACAGTAAGAACGAAGTTCAAATTTTTCCCTCCATAAAGTTTCCATTTTGTTTTTATGATCTCCATATTTTAAACGCACAAAATTCGTAGATCTTGAATAATAACATAAAATATTGGAAATGCTAAAATTGGATTTAGCTGATTTTGAAATACCTCTCAACCTTTTTATGTACGAACAATGGTGCATTTTTTAATACCAGTCTAGCTCGCTACCACTCTCAAGTATTTATAGAGTTAAGAACCAGCCGTTTTAGAGTGTTACCATGTAAGTCCCACGTCGTACTGAAACTATCCCCAGGTACAAGGACGGTGTGCCGCTGCCGGAAGAGGACGCTCGTGTGAAGCAAACTGCTCTACCGGACGGTACCGTGAAGCTGTCCATAGAGCGCGTGACGCCGGGCGACTGCGGCGCCTACAAGCTCGTCGTCTCCAACCCCAACGGAGAGAACTCCGCCCTCTGCGCCGTCGCCGTCAACCGTTAGTTCACATCTAAATATATAAAAACCCAGTGTTATGATGTTTGTCCACGATAAACTCCGAAACTACACAACCGAACTTTCATGAAACGTTCGCATGTGTGTATAATTTAGTACAATTTGGCAAATAGGATTATTTATATTTAGATTAATGACAAATAATATTTTTTTTATTACAAATTGAATGATTGTTAATGTTAATTATTGTTATTAATTGTAAATTTCATTATTCTCGAACAGATGGCGCTTTAAATTAGTTTGTTCAGAACACTGTAGGACCGACTGTTATAGATAGCTAGCCCATTTTGATGTTTGACGATGCCACATTTTAATTTAGAATTTCTTTTTCAGCTTCAGTTTATACCACAGCAACGCATTGCTAGATCAGCTATCTTTATATATTCTTCAACTAACCAGATCGAATTTGTTGTCGGTTCTTCTCGATGATTGTGTTTTTTGTCCGAACTGGTAGTAGTTATGACGATTATGAGAGCCTTCTCAGGCCCTAAATTAAATAAAGTTTTTATTTTTATTTTGACTTAGATCTTTGCAATTGTACAACAATTCATGCCCACTTTTACAGTACGATGCCACGCGTATAAAATAACTAATCCAAGAAGTTTTTGGTAACTATCTGTAATACACAAATATTTTGTTTAATTTAACAAAAAATATTACAGCAACACCAAGGAAACCATCGTTCAGCCAAGAACTAGAAGATACGAAGGCGGTGGTCGGACAACCGCTGAAATTAGAAGCCAGGGTGATGGCATTCCCCGCTCCAGAAGTGAAATGGTTCAAAGATGGTAAGCAATTTACTATTTACTTTTATTTTTATTCAAAACCTTGAATGTTTGTTAATTATAATATATCTATCACACACGACAGAGTAATGGACAGTAAAATATAAATAAGTTGAAACGAGTTAAACTATCGTTAAAACGTACACAGATTCAATTCATAGTATTTGCTATATGTATCGGTACATTCCAAAATGAACTAAAAAAAAATCATATATTTCATTTATAACATGTTTAATTTTTTTAAGAATTCCCCTTTTTTATACACCGAGAACGAAATTCAGATTTTGTGGTCCATAAGGTTTTTAGTTTATTTTTGGTCTTAATATTTTATATGTATAAAAAATTTGAAGATGTTGAAAAATAACGTAAAACAATAGGAATGACCAAAAATGGATTTAGCTCATTTTGAAATATAACGACTCATTTTATTACTGTATGAAGTACACACAATACCTACAAATTTTAATAACTTTTACAAACTATTACTATTTAGCTTGTATTGCTGAAGTGTTAACAAGTAAATTACTATTACTGTTATGTATTTTATGTATTAAAATTATATGTGGTTTATGTATTATATTTGTAATTTTGTTTACAGCGCTATTTTATTGCCAGTTTTCACAGCCAAAATCTTTTATTATCTTGTAGCCTTAATTTTAAAAGGGGGTTACGGTGTGCTTGCATGCGTTTGTGTGTGAATTAGCGTATTTACACACCGCTTGTGTTAGTGTGTCTTTCACGGCTTCTAAACTCATTTTAGGCAAAAGTACCAGACCTTCGAGCGAATCTCATGCAAGAGTATCATTCCGAGTACTCTACGAAACATAGCAAATATACAAGTATTCATTTTAGTAATACAAATGAGTCTTAATGACATTTGGCTTGAATATATTGGCTAATAGACTTTGAACAATTTTTAATATGTTTATAACGAGAAAATTAAATACGAAAAGCTAATTAAAGTAATTCCAATTTCGAAATTTATGTTAGATTAATATTAGAAGTGTGCGAGTGGTATCCAAATTGAATATTGACATTTGATTCGAATTTCGAATTGAATATTCGAACTGTTTGAATTATTCTTTTGGAGTAATGCCTTAAAAAGTATTCAAAGCAATAATTGAATTGTTGTTTGGGATAGATCAAATTTTTCGAATATTTAAATCGACTATAGATGTGAATAATCGAAATAATCTCGAATATTTGTGTTACAACACTAAGGCCTTCCCGTTCGCCCATCGCAAGCTGTGAACTTTATCAACCAGCCGGGTGGTCTCATCGGTCTGAGTATCGACAGTTGCAAGCCCGAGGATGCTGGAGTTTACTCTCTAACGGTCACCAACAAGCTTGGCGAGGTAAGTCCTAATTTACGATGTTCTAAAAATTAATAATCTTTAAGCCCAAGCTAACTAAGTCTTCGAACTCAGGTCGGGTCCAAAGCGAAAGTAGAAGTCCAGCAGAAGGAGCGTAAACCGGCTTTCATAGCTGAGCTCCAGCCGACGAAGGTCATTGAAGGTTTCCCAGTTAAACTGGAGGTCAAGGTTCTTGGACATCCTCCACCAACGATCAAATGGTAAGTCGTCTTAATTATGATAATTACTTGTATAATGTAAGCGATTTTTTCTTTAGTCTTTTCATCATATTTTCACCTGACGTTAAATGGCGATATGATCTATCAAATCAAATCACAAATATTTTATTCCGTTTAGGCTCTAATAAGGCACTTATTAACGTCAAAAGTCAAAACTACCACCGGTTCGGAAAACAACCCAGTCATCGAGAAGAACCGGCAAGAAACTCGACTGGGTACATCTTTTTCCAATACATCATACAATCGTTTTTAGTGGATGCACAGAGAGGACTCAATTCCAAACATCACTATCACATATTGTTCCACTCTTTAATAGCCTTTTGACACTAAAACGCGCTTGACATGGCGCTTAAACTTACAGTCCGGCAAATCGATAAATTGCTTCGGGACTTTATTGTAAAACATAAAACATGGGACGACCAGGTTGTTAAGGTAGTAAACACACTAAGAAAATTGGTTCTCCATTGCATCTACTGGTACGTAGCTATAAGTGTTTGTCACTTTTTTATCTTATGAATGTTTTTATCACGATTTCTTTTGTCATCCGATTTAAGTAAATCATACCTCTCGCTCTAAAGTCACATTCAATATATAGGTTGAAAAAAATCTACTTTTAATATATATTCATCCTCCGAAATATAATATTACAATGGCAGAAATTTTTACTTAGCGCCCGCGTAAATATTATACGCATTTTTTTATTCGCAATAAGCGAACTATAATGTTTACGGAACTTGGATTCAAAAACGCAAGTTCAGATGGTTTAGCCTATAATTACTGACCTCTTTTCAGGACACATAATGGCAAAGAGATAATACCAGACGGTTCCTCGGTCCGTGTTGTGTCCCAGCCGGATGGAACCCACGCCCTGCTGATCGACCGCGCTGGAGAACCCCACGCCGGCCGCTATTCCGTCATCGCGACCAACGACAAAGGAGATACCACCAGCACCGCCGAACTTCAAGTTGCCAGTAAGTTGTCAAACTTTAAAAAATACATCAGTATTTTGTTTTTGTAGCCCTGACTCACTGTGGTCAATATGAAGCTGTTGTAGGTCTTATTCAGGAAATATTTACATTGTTTTCTCATGATATGATGTACTTGGAACCTGGCAACTTTTAGGACATATTTTATCCCTCGAATATAAATAATTGTTCTAAACACTTACTCCTGTTTAATATTAAACATTCTTGTGTTTTATTTTTTTTAATCTTACATTACTATCAAATCGGTTAGGTTAGCTATACAAATTCCATATTAAGCACGATTGTTGTGTATGAAGCCCACTTACGTCATATCACGTTAACATAGGCATTCACAATTCGACCCTTCTCGGTAATACTCGGTTACCAATAAGCAACAAACTATGCACCGGGTCACATCTCCTACCATTATTAGATGTGTCTTCTCGCGTAATGCGATATTAGGATACCTATATCCTGTCTCAATTAGTAGGCTATAAAATGCAAAAACAATTTGTTTATCCAATGGGTAATTCTAGATATTAATGCATTCAAACTTGAGTTATACATTAAACTAACGGGGCCGGCGGATAATAAATAATAAAACGAAGACAAATTATATACCTAAACCTCGTTAATCATTCTGTCTACTGGTGAAAAGCTGATGAAAATTTGTTTTTGAGATTATCGCGAACAAACAGATAGACAGATGTCATGTGGCAGAGGACTTTGTTTTACAATATGTAATGATAACTTCCATATTCAGGTCGACAAGACGACTCAACTCCACAAGAACGTCCTCAGTTCATACATGGTCTGCGAGACCTCACCGCCGAGGAAGGGCAGCCTCTATCCATAACGGCACCGTTTATTGGCAATCCCGTGCCTGAGGTCACTTGGACTAAAGATGGAAAGCCTCTGAAGCCTAATGAGAAGATACTGCTCACTTGCGATGGAAAGAGGGTAAGAGATGAAAAGCAATGAACAATATCTATCTGACCGGTTTAAAATTAGACCGGACTGGAATAGACAAAGTCTTACTATGATTTTTATTGTGAAGTTGATTAACGTTGGAGTTTTTGATGGGTCTTACTCTGTCATGTAATGGATTTCTGTTTTTTTACAATCTTTTGTTGTTTAACTCTATATATATGTTGTTGAGGTTCTACGTAAAATAGTTCGGTTATTTTGCATTTTTTTTTTTTATCGTAGCACGGCAAAGTGACTTTACTGTGCCTGATGGTGAGCACAGTATAATCTAAAAACAATGGCGACCACCGAGAGACACACTATCCCTCACCGGTCGCCGCTGTCATGCCGGCTTGCATAAATGTCTCTTCACGTTACGCTTGAAGGACCCCATATTATAGGAAGGAGGGAACACACTGGCCGGGAGATTGTTCCACAGTTTCACGGTACGGCAGAGATAAGAAGTTGCGAACTTTTTAGTTCGTGCCCAGATAGGATTTACCGTAAAACTATGGCTCCGGAGCCCAGCACGCGTGGTTCGGGTATGAAAAGGAGAGGAAGGTATTAAATTGAATAGCTCTTCAGAACACTCGCCATGATACAGACGGTAGAACACGCTCAGAGAGGCAATGTCTCTGCGCAACTGAAGCGGCTCTATAAATTGTGTAATGTCTGAATCATTAACAATGCGGACAGCCCGTCTCTAAGTGAAGTAGACGAAAAATAATACCATGGAGTATGGATTTTGAAATGCCACAAAAACTCCCTAGCAAGTTCGAACAAGAGAGATGGTGGCCATCTTGTTAGGATGAAATTATCGCAAACACTTGTAATATTATTGCTTACTTGATAATGGCAGCAATAATCTAGAAGGTTGGTTGTCAAAAATAAAACTGGAAAAAGTCAAAAGCTATTAATAAATATATATATATATATATGGTAGCCTGGATGTTTGACCGGTGGAAAATCAATCCGATGTCTGCAGGTTCGAATCCCGGCATGTACCAAGGAATTTTTCGGAATTCGCGTACATTTACTCATTTAAATTGGTAACACTGTTGTCTGACGGTGAAGGAAAACATCGTGAGGAAACCTGAACCTGAGAAATGTTCTTGTAGTACTACTATATGTGAGAAAACATATAATAGAACTTGTGGATTTCTCAGTTGGAAATCGTTAATACATCGCGAGCTGATGCGGTGATTATGCCCATACATTCCTTCGGGAAGAGGCTTATGGCCCTGTAGTGGGACTCTTACAGGATGATTGATGATGATGATGTTATAAACAAAAGAGTAATTGAGTTCTTTGTTTCAGGTGGGTCTTGAGATCAATCCAGTGGAACTTCCCGATGCTGGTGTCTACTCAGTGAAGCTGGTGAACCCGCTGGGCGAGGACAGTTCCGACGGCAAGATCAATGTTCGCAAAGTGTACCAACCGCCAACATTCTCGCAGAAATTCACGGATCTACAACAGGTATGTTTAATAACAATGCTAAATAATACACAACAGATTTTTTTTAAAGCGCGCGATTTTCACTACGTTATCCAACAGAATGTATTGTGTTATAGATTTTCTCTCTCTCTCTCTCTCTTTGTATATATTTCAAGTACGTTAACAATATACTATCTCATTCTCACACAGCTTTTTTTTTCGAACTGACTACATTATTGGCCGCAAGGCCTTAACAGCTTCACCGAAATGCTACACTTCTCTCACAGCCTAAAACCCACATATACTAGAGTGTTGGTTATTTACTATGTTGGCTTTTTTGACTTTGGTATCTTTCGAATCGTTAGTTTATAGACTAAAAATATTTAAGAGAAATAAAACCGATGCCGTTCAACCGTGCCTAAATGACTTTGATGAAATGACTTTTCCTATTCATTTAATATGGAATGTTCTCACTTTTTGCTTGTTTTGTTGAATAACTTACCAAATCTATATATAAATGGGTAGTGGGGAATTGATTAAGAACATCTCCCTTCTCTGTTTCTCAGCCGATCATTTTTTTTTATGTACCTATTGACGAGCTTTAACCGATATTTTTTTTTAAGTTTTCTTTTATGGTCCAAGTTCGACCAAGGGACGAGCACTCGTATTATTCCTTCGTATTAGTATTATTGTAGATGCCATCTACAATGATCCCTTGGGATGGACAAATTTTATTATATTGCTAGCAGCCCGGCAGACGTTGTCCTGCCTTGATAATAAAAAAAATGTAAAAGTAAACCGCAGCGCCACTTACCGGGTCCAATCGTCAATCTAAACCATTCTCGGATCCACTGAAACACGCACACAAAATTTCATCAAAATCGTGCCGGCCGTTTGGGAGAAGTTCAGTGACATACACACGTAAAGTAGAAATGTATATTTAAAGATATTGGCGTCAAATATTTAACTTGTATATTTTGATAAGGTTAAAATGTATTAGAAGGGATGGTACATTTTTTCTTTTTCTAGTAGGCTATTACTTAATGATTTTTAGTCAAGTCAAAACAAACAATTTGGTAAATAACGGGCACCCTACAATATATATATTTATAGCTGTTTTTCGTTACACATTTTAGTTTCATAAAATCCAATTCACACCGTCTCAAAATAAGTTTAACTTAAAGAAATCTTGAATAATAATTCCAGCTTCCCACATTCGATGCAAAGTTCCCCGCACGCGTGTTCGGTATCCCGGCTCCGGAGATAACTTGGTACAAGAACGGGCAGCCTCTACGTCCTTCCGACAAGTACAGTATGAAGCGCGATGGAGACACCGTCTGTCTGTACGTCCGGGACCTTGTCCCAGACGACGCCGGCACATACAAATGCGTCGCGAAGAACAGGGAGGGTGAAGCGGAGTGCGAAGCTAACTTGGAAGTCGTTGATAAAATGTAAGTTATTTTAATCGAATTTTTGCTCGAACAATCCTCCAAATTGTTATTACTATTGCCATTGCCAAGTATGTAGATAAAATAAAATAAAAATTAAGCAAGGGCTTTTATATCATATTGCTTCATAGTTTTAATCGTGCTGAAATGGCTGTTGAATTGGACATATTCTTTCCGCGACGTTGATTTACTTTCTGATGACAACTCGGAAAACCTAAATTTTGAGTTAAAAACTAATTTTATTAAAGGAGTGAAAAGTTGTTCGTAAATTATAAAGATGTGGTATTTTTTAAATTACACATACTTTTTTAACATTGACACAAATGTAACAAAAATGTTTTGTCTTTATGTCAGATTAAGGTCACGTATTTATTGCATAATTTATTGGTTTTAAATAAAGCTCTTATTGAAAAGTTATTTTTATATATAGCAAAACTAACGTCCATTTTGCGGATACTTTATATTGACAGTAATTAACCAAAGATAAACAATACTGCTAAAAACCACAGACAAAAGAGAACTATATTTGTTGCTCTTTAATTCAAAAGCTTTTGAGAATTGAAAGACAATGAAAAATAAAAAAAAATATTAAAAGGCAAGAATTAAGTAATATTTAATCTTCTTAGCGCGAGGAAGCAGAAGGTGGAACCGCCGTCATTCTTGAAGAAGATTGGAGATATTGAGGTGTTCCGGGGTATGACCGCCAAGTTCACAGCTTGTGCCACCGGCACACCTGAACCAGATGTCGAATGGTGAATAAATTATTTATTTATATAAGCCGGGAAACGTATTCTCTCAGATTTTTTAATATCATCTTACGCCTCTAAGAGAGCCACTGCAGGACCATAGGGTTCTTCCCGAAGGAAGGTGTGGACATAATAATCACGCATTCACAACTTATTGACGATTTCAAACTCTGAGGAATCAGAACAAGAACAATTACAAGAACATTTCTCCGGTTCCGGTTTTCCTTTACCGACTTCACTTCAGGTGATAATGCTACCAATTTGAATTAGTAAATGTCCGCGAATACCGAAAAATTCGTTGGTACACGTCGGGCTTTAAATCTGCAGACGTCGGTTTGATATTCTATCGGCCAAATAACTAGACCACCACGCCTTTTTTTATATCCATCTTATAATTAGCAACCACTAATGCTGTACCCGATGTGATTTACATTCAATTTTTCCCTCATATATTTTATGGAAGAACAAAAGGGATTCTTTATATGCTTGTTTATATTTTAGGATTGCTTATCCAGTGATTGAACTGAGAAAAAAAAACATAGAGAAAAAGAACCCAATTTTTTTATTAAAAAACAAAAAAATTATGAGAAATAGAGGAGGGAGATGTTCTTAACCGTTTCCTCACTGACTATGTATAGATAAATGAAGAAATCTATGGTCAACTATTACACTTTATGATTTTGTTGTGTTCTTCCAAAGGTACCGAAACGATGAGAAGTTGTTCCCTTGCGAACGTATTCGTATGGACAAGGAGTCCACTGGACTTCTTCGTCTTTCCATCAGCGGAGTGGATCCCTCAGATGTGGCCACTTACCGCTGCAGAATCTTCAACCCTCATGGCGAAGACTCCTGCACTGCGCAGCTTACTTATGATAGTTAGTATACATATACTACTATATACATATAGATAGATATACATATATATGGGGCGTTCCAAGCCAAATCGAAAAAAAAACACCTCTTCAATAAATGCTTAAGAAACTTAATACTTATGAATGGTCTTTTTATAATAGCGTTGGAGCCGCACACCAGCAAGCGGCCAATCGCAGACCAATACTCAGACTTCGACAAGATGAAGAAGACTGGCGTACCGATGCCACTTGCAGATAGACCCATCATCTCTCGTATGGCTGACAGGCACCTCACTTTGTCATGGAGACCGTCCATACCGCACGGGCCAAGGTTCCCCGTCACCTATCAGGTGAGGAATCATATATCCATAAATTATCCCATAAATTGAACTTTACTGTGTTTCAATATACATATATCTCATAATGTCAAAATATTTTTACTGAACAATTGATTGAATAAACACATTGATTATTTGAATATATAAAACCACGTCATTATTTTTGAGAAATTGTCCGCAAATTAAAATTTTGACTTAAAATGTTGTCTTCAAAACGTAAAATGGCAAAATTATACCCAAAAGATCTTTATTGAAATAAGGACCTATGTATTAAACATGTATTGGAGTAAGGTATTTGTTATTGATAGTCTGAGTATCTACTATCCTTAAGTAGATACTGCTAAGTATATTCGTCTTCCAGCAGTTAATAATAATATAATATTATAAAGCTGGACGGTTTGTTTGTTTGTTTGATTGAATGCGCTAAACTCAGGAGCTACTAGTCCGATTAGATAAATTCAGTGTTAGATAGCTAAATTATCGATGAAGGATATATATTATCACGCTAAGATTAATAGGAGCGGATCACCAAAGAGGAATGTTTCTAAATCGGGGTCTTTTTTTTCCCTTTGAAAGCTTCCGCTGCGTGTTAGCGTCAGCCAAATGTAACTATTCCACGCGGACGAAGTCGCGGGGCGAAGCTAGTCTATAATAAAATGTTTTTATAGGTGGAAATGTGTGAGTTGCCCGACGGTGATTGGTTCACCGCTCGCACTGGACTCCGTTCCTGCGTGTGCGACATCCGCAATCTCGAGCCCTTCCGCGACTACAAGTTCCGCATTCGCGTTGAAAACAAATACGGGGTCAGCGACCCCTCGCCCTTCGCCGTCACCCACCGCTCGAAACTCGAGCCCGACCCTCCGAAATTCATCCCCTACCTCGAACCGGGTATCGACTTCCGACCGGAGACCTCCCCCTACTTCCCGAAAGACTTCGACATCGAGCGACCCCCACATGATGGGTACGCACAAGCTCCAAGGTTCCTCCGCCAGGAACATGACTCCCAGTATGGTGTCAAAGGCCACAATGTGAACTTATTCTGGTTCGTGTACGGGTATCCGAAGCCAAAGATGATGTACTTCTTCAATGATGAACCGATCGAGATTGGAGGGAGATACGACTGGAGTTACACGAGGAACGGACAAGCCACGCTCTTCATCAATAAGTGAGTATTGAATTAATATATAATGTCTTAGAAAAAAAAAGTGAAACTCTAAGGAACCAAAAATCGATATTACAAAGAGACAAACATATTGATATATTGGTTTCAACCCGCGAGAGAATAACATAGAAAACATTATGCTAATTTTTTTATTATATTGACGGCCTCATTGTATATTGCACTCCTTGATACTTGTTTTGGCCTGAGCATTGTATCTATGTGTGTGCCTGCGTATTACGACATTTGGGAAAATATGTCATTAAAAAGAGGCAGACTACTATTTCCGAAATCGTTTCAAGTGTTTTTGTCATTCGTTTACACTCTTTTGTGATTGACATACTGTGTACCATTCCGTATAGAATAATTAGTAACAAAGAACAGTATCTTATTTGGTTTTTACATTGTTTTTAAACTTATTTCTCTCTTATGAACTATTTACACATTATGCGTTAAATACGCAATGGCGGACTTCTTCCTCTTGAGATCCTATTTCCCCGTACTTTCGGGACAGAGGCCACACGCGATGCTTTTCCATCTCGTTTAGTCGATATCTTCACGCTTAACTTAACTCCGATTGAGCCCAATTTTAGAAGCCTCTTCGAGCACATAACTTCGCCAGACCTGTCTGGGTCGACCTCGTCTCTTCCTAACCTCATCTTCGCCTAACCACGTCTCTGCGTAACCATGTCTCCGCCTATCAAGTGCTTAGAGATTTGATGTTATGTTAAAGGATGCTAGAGCGTGATGCTGGCTGGTATGAAGCCGTGGCCACCAACGAGCACGGCCAGGCCCGGCAGCGCGTGCGCCTCGAGGTCGCGGAGTACCCTACCTTCATACGCAGACCTGAGGAGAGTGTAGTGATGCAGCGTTCCACCGCGAGGATAGAGGCGAGGGTCACCGGGGTACCCTATCCTGAAATCAAGTGGTACAAGGACTGGCAGCCTCTCGCTCCCAGTGCAAGGATAAAGGTATCGTATAAACATTCAATCCATCCACCACAAACCTCCCACTTTTGAGAATTAATTGGCTATACCATAAGTACCATAATGTAATTATGTATTTTTGAAGTGAAAACTTCTTAAGGCGCGTTGAGTACTTTTTTAGGGTGAACAAAGAGCATGAAACTCGCGATATCGTGACCGCACGCTGCCATATATATATGTCCATAGATATACCTCCGTCAGTTATTACTATACATTACATATAATATTTCTATTTACAAATTATTACATCTAACAAGATGGTGGCCGTTTTATTAGAACTTTCTAGGGAGTTTCTCAAAATTCATGCTCCGTGGTATTATTTTCCATCTACTCCACTTGTGCATAATAAATAATCTATATTACATAACACCACCAATTTTATAAAATATACAGTCAAACAACATAAGATTATGAATCAAATATAAAATACATTATACGATATTCCAAGATCCCACCAAAAACTCTATGATGTCTGTATTATATGTTCAACGTTCTGAAACAACTGTCCTTGTGTTACATTTCAGGAATCTGCGTGTGTATAAAAAAAATTAAAATTTTATCGAAATTTAAATTACTTGTTCTTAGTCAATCTGAATTGCTCAAAATATTATTGATAAAATATTTATAGGAACTTAAACTGACTTGTAGACCGTAATAGTAAAATGTAGAGTGCGTAAAACAGACTGTTGAATTTTAACTCCATATATTCGACTTACAATAACTCAAAGTTTCAGCCAGTCTGCCAAAAAGCATAACAAACTCGAGACATAGAGCTCTACATATCTAAATACCATACGTGGATTACTGTTCATTTTCAACTTTTTGAAATGAGAATACACCAAAGCTCGACTTTTGTGTTTAGTTTCCTCTACCAAAATTCTTCAAATATTCTTCTGCTGAAGGTCACTTACGATTTTTTTATTATACGTTATAAAAGTGAATGTGTTGTTTCCATCAAGATCCACTTCATAGAACCGGACACGACGGTTCTGGTGATACACGACGAGATCCTGAAGGACGAAGGGTTGTACTCTGTGTCGGCTCGGAACGTTGCAGGATCCGTCAGCTCCTCAGCCATGCTGTACGTCGAGGAGAATGAACGCGAATACTCTGAGAGGTAACACCACTTTCAACCAATAAACTATATCTTACGTTAGTAACGTTGTCTTATTTGAAAATGTTGGTACCGAGTTACAAGCAATTATCTCTACTCTGCATAGTCTTTTGTAACATAGAATATGTTATGATGATGATAAAATTGCAACAGTTTAATCAAGATAGTGCTATCAATTTCTTTAAATCAGAAGTTAAAAAAAATTTTTTTTTTTAGGGGTAGTTTATAGGGGCTTTTTTCCACCGAACATATCAGCCCCATTGTTCCCCAATCTTTCTAGCTCTATCATGAGAGTCGCTGATGATGTATCATAACCAGGTCATGCAGCATCTTAGCTTCATCCGAACAGGGTTCAGCCAAGATGCTGTGACAAATATCTATATTCTAGCAACTACTTTTTATACTACTCATCAACGACTCGCTTTCGATGTTGTTCTTGGCACACTCCATCATCAAGTGATGCACATCCTCAATTATTTGTAATTTTGTATAACGCGAATAAAGTATTGTACAGATGAGTCCGTTACATTTATTTGGAAATAAGTTAAATCAAATTTTAGCCGTTCCTAATATTTACGTTACTTTCCAAGATCCTTAAATTTTTTACATGTAAAATATCAAGGTCATTGAAAAAAAACTAAGAACCTTATGAACGGCAAAATTTGTACTAAATTCTCTGTGCATGAAAGCCGAAACCTTAAAAAAATTTAACATGTTATATGAACGGTTATGGATCTAGCTCATTTTTAAATGTAACGGCTCATATATCTTAATATTGTTAATCTAAAATCTTAATAATGCATTCACGATTGAAGTACACACTCATGTCTCGTGTTTGAATCAAGCACATAGGAAATGTTATAGAGTTTTTGCTACTAAACTATTTGTTGAATGATTTACAAGTATTAATGAGTATCATATAACATTTTAGTGTAGAAAAAGCTAAAAGAAATCTTATAAAATTACCAAAAACCAACGGAATATCTATCAAAGAAAGTCTCTTATTATATATATATATTCTTTTATTTCACCAATGAACTAATTAGAACGCTCAGAATCAAGTCTGACACAGATTAGCTAAAACACCCATTTTAAACGATCAAAAGAAAATTCTTTGGGCATTGCAGGACTCCCAAGCTCTTGGGAAATATTTTCTACCCATGTACAATGAAAACTTAGAACTATAGACTTGATTTTTGCACTAGCCAGAACGTTGTTGATCAATCCAGTAGCTTTCTTGGGAAAGGAGACTAGTCTTAGTGAGAAAATGACGGTATTTTACGTTTTTTTTTTCCAGGATGCGTGAACATCCTCCACGCGTGAAGCCCAGCACGAAGCCGTTTGGAGATTTCTATGACCTTGGAGACGAGCTAGGCCGCGGTGTTCAGGGTGTGGTGTACCACGCCGCAGAAAGACTCACTGGTGTGTACTTAATTTTATAAGTTATCCTCAAAGTAAGATAACCTCTCTTTACACTGATAAAGAAGATTTCCTGTATAGAAGCCAACAAAACGTTATCATATATATACTCATCTTAAAAGCAAAATAATTTCTATCATGGATTTAAAAAAGTGATTTTTTTTAGTAAGAAGGTACGAACCATAATTCGGCATGTGTCATAGATTAAATAATTTTTTAAAACACTTTGTAATTTCATATTTCCATTCATTGTCTTTTTTAATTTGTATACATTGTATAGCATATATTTACGTAATAAAAAGGTTATTTCTCTTCGGTCGAGATATATCTCGAGTAACATGTATCTACATATTCTATATATATATATATATATATCTACATACATGTATCTCATGTATAATATGTATCATATGAGTCGTTACATTTCAAAATGAGCGATATCCAATTTTTTATCTATACTAATATTATAAAGAGGTAAAGTTTGTGACGTTGTGGCGTTGTAAGGGGTAATCTCAGGAACTACTGGTCCGATTTGAATAATTCTATCAGTGTTATATAGCTCATTCATCGAGAATGGTTATAGGCTATATATCGTCACGCCAAAGTCACTAAGAGCGGAGCACAGATGAAGAATGTTTCAAAATCAAGATGTTTTTTTCTTTTTGATAGCTTCTGCTGTGTGTCAGCGTTGGCCCAGAGTAGTAATTATTACTACGCGGGCGAAGTCACGGGTAGGGGCTATAATCTATATACTAATATTATAAAGAGGTAAAGTTTGGGACGTTGTAGGGGGTAATCTCAGGAACTATTAAACTGATTTTGAAAATTCTTTTACCAGTATAAAGCCACGTTTTTGTGAGTGTCATATCACCACGCTAAGACAAATAGGATAGGAGCAACAATGAAATATGTTTTAAAATCGGGGTATTTTTTCCTTTTGAGAGCTTCCGCTGCGTCTTAGCCCAAAATAACTATTCCTCGCGTGCGAAGTCGCGGTCAGAAGCTACTAACTAATTGTATTATCTATAATCTATACTAATATTATAAAGAGGTAAAGTTTGTGAGGTTGTAGGGTGTAATATCTGGGGAGTCGGAGAAAAATGGTCGAACGAAAACGTTTCTTACGAAACGCTGCCTTAATTATGAGATGTTCTAGAGAAAAGTTGTAGCTTGACAATGCCTATTACCGCCCAACGAAGTGGGCACGGGCCGGCTAGTCTTTCATATAACATGTTTATTTTTTTAAGGTTTCCAGTCTTTGTACACCGACAACGAAGTTTAAATTTTGCCGTCCATAAGGTTATCAGTTTTTTTTAATGATCTTCGTAGTTTACTTCGTATTTATTACATGTACAAAATTTGAAGATTTTTGCAAAGTTACATAAAATATTAGGAAGGCCTACAATTGGGTTTAGCTCATTTTGAAACATACCGACTCGTATGACATATGAAAAATTATTTGCAAATGTGCTGTCTTTGATATGGTGAGAGAAGGTTTAAAACTAGTTCGATTGACCAATATGGGTGTATTTATCCAGGTCGCAACTACGCCGCGAAGATAATGCACGGGCACTCGGACCTGAAGCCGTTCATGAAGAACGAGCTGGATATAATGAACTTGCTGAACGACCGGCACCTCATCCGCTTGCACGAGGCCTACGAGCACGAGCACACGGTGGCGCTGGTGACGGAGCTGGCTGCAGGCGGGGAGCTGGTGCGGGACCGACTCCTCAGGTCCTCCTGGTACACCGAGAGAGACATCGCCGGGTACATACGACAAGTGCTGCGAGGGCTCAAGCATATGCACGATAACTCTGTGGCACATTTAGGACTCACTGTGAGTATAGGGTTTTTTAACTCGCTCGTAAGACTTAAAACTACGGTTTTCACTGATATTTTAAAATGAAACATTTATTCTATCGCATATAATTTTTTTGTCCATCTATCGCATGTCGCTTACAGCCGGCGTACGACCGCGGAGTACACGTAAATTGAAAAGCCAATATGTGTTTATTGTATATGAGATATTTTATATCTATTGGGATATGTGATGACAATTATATATATATATA
>MU158758.1:441864-476772 GCA_015888305.1 Antheraea pernyi
ATATATATATAAATATGACGTATGTGATCTGTTTACGGCAACAGACCACCCCCCATATGTTCACACTATATATACATATATATTGGGGTTTCTTCTTTTTCCCTTATTCGAATTGAATTAATTTAGTTCTCTTAACAGTCGAAATACATGTAAAAGTTTATGAACCATAGACTTAAAATTGTATAATTCACAAACGTAAGCTTAGCTCAGTTTAGCTAGTTAGAAGTGTAAGTGCTGTAGCCGAAATGTGCCGTACACCCTTGAGCTGATTGCTAAATAAAATCGGCTGAGTGTGTAAAGCGCTCGCATTTGTAGTTCGTTGAAGCTGTAAAGGCGTGTCAGGACATAGCATTGTTAATTTTAAAAAATGGTCTTTTTGTGATGTCAATAAAATCATGTATTTACTGGACACGAACAGGTATATTGTTGTCTCTGACTGCAGTTTCGTTTAAAGTTAGATAGCCAGGGGCTATAATAAAATCTTTCTTATCCTCAGATCGGAGAGTTGCTCCTCTCCCACGCTGGAAGTGACGAGCTAAAGCTATGCGACTTCGGTCTATCTAGACGTATCCATTTGAACAAGCACGCGGCCCTCGACTACGGCATGCCGGAGTACGTCGCCCCTGAAGTCGCCAGCGGTGACGGAGTCTCCTTCCCAGCTGACATGTGGAGTGTGGGCATCATCACCTACATCCTCTTAAGTGGACATTCACCCTTCCGAGGAATCAATGATAGAGAAACTCTTACCAGGATCAGGGAAGGACGCTGGGAGTGGCACGATGAGGAATGGTGGTCCAGGTTCAGTAGGGAATCCAGGGATTTCATCTCGAAGCTGCTGGTGTTGAAGTGGAACGAGCGTATGGACATCAATACGGCGCTGTCGCATCCCTGGTTGACCTTGGCTGATAGGATGTACCAAGACGAGTATCAGATCACGACGGATCGTTTGAGGAATTACTATAACCTGTATAGGTCAGCTTGTTTTTACATTGTTTAATTATATAGTTTTAAATCGGTACCGCAGTTCAGATTCCTGGTGGGTGAATGGTTTAACTGGCGTAATCGATTCATAAAGTCAGAGAATTTTCCAAAATGCACATTCATAAATTCATATTCATAACACTATCGGCTGAGTTTTTGACGGGATATTAGCCTGTTACGTAGTGGATTATATATTTTATACATAACTAGCGGGCCCAGTGGACGTTGTCCCGCCCTGATAAAAACAAAACCTAAACAAATTATATAAACCTTCCTCATGAATCACCTTATCTACTAGTGAAAACCGAATGAAAATCCGTTTTGTTTTATAATATGTAATGATCTTGTATGATTTTACTTTATAGTCTGTAAGGTAGTAACTTACGTAATATTCTTCGGTTATTGTGCACAAGTGCTGTGGATGGGAAATAATACCAAGGAGCATGACTTTTAACTTACCACAAAAACTTATTAGAAAGTTCTAACAAGACGGCCACCATCTTGATCGCAAGAAACTTGTAATACCATTACACACCTACTCGACAATGGCGGTAATAATTTACTAGAGGATTGGTTGTCAAAAAAACATTGTCGACTTTTGGTAGAGTCACGTTGAACCATAAAAACAAAATCCAGTTGCTAAATTGAATTGTAGTTTATTGGAAAAAAAAATTGAAATCAAGATATTATTATACTCGATCAACCTTAATGTCTACAGGCGGCTATAAATTTCTTCCTATATATTTATTTAGCTTTAAATTACTGGCTATAGAGTAGAAAAATTCTATCGGAAGATTTTAGATTTAAGTGATTTGCATCATTTTAAAGCTTTATTAATATCAGGTATATTATTAAATTTTATGAAACCTGAGCTAAAGAGAAGGAAATCGTAATGGTGAAAAATATGATAGGACAGGCTTTTGTAGCGCTCACCTGAATAGCTATGTGTACGACCAGAGTGGACGCTACAATCGAGCGCCGAGCGTGGCGTCGCGTCCGGCGTTCGTTTCAAACGTATAGTCCGCGTCAAATGTTATGGCCGCCCTGAATATAGCTACGTAGATCACAAATTTACGTTATAACAGGTATTTTATTATATGCCTAACATCGAGACAACTTAAGGATAAATAAATGTCAATTTAGATTCCTATAATACTACTTTTATTTTGTTTTGTATTCAAATCTTAATGATATTATGCGCAAGCTCATACTCACGGCTATATTCAGAGCGGCCAAAAAGTTTGGCGCGGACTGTATGCATTAATACGTGAGTGTCCTGAGTGGCGCGCGAGCGTCGCTCTTGGACGCTGAACGCGCCGCACGCGACGCCACGTTCGACGCTCGATTATAACGTCCACTCTGGACGTACACTTATGTTGAAATATTAAACCTGATAGTGTGATCAGATAGTAGTAAGTGTAAGTCAGTCCCCATTTTATTCTTATTATATAACATGATAGTTTATCAATCTAAAATAACCAAAAATTACGTTTCCAGAGATTGGACAAGTAACGCTCAATGCCGCACATGGTTCCGACGCAGACCCCTCAGTGGTGCCTTTGACCATCCTTCGAAAATGGTCTATCCGCCAGGAGAAATATATACACCAGAAGGTAAAACTTCATTATATTTCCTAGTCTATGCTCGCGTCCACAAGACAGGCAATCCATATAACGAAGCAAGTATAATCTGGCACAAGCTTTTACTGTGTCTTGCCCAAGGAAATTGGACTTCCTCTAGTCAAGGGTAGACTAAGCAAGCAATGGTAGCAGCTTTTCTCACACAGCCATAGGTCTTGTAAAATAGCATAATAAAAAAATAGAGTATAACATACAACACACACGGGAAGTAAAACCTTTGTATTTTAATTTAAAAAATGTGTTTGAACGGGAACCAGTGTTTTTACACAGTGTACCACCACCACTTTTCGTCACACAAAGAGGTTGTCGATCAGAATTTCATATTTCTCCCATAAGAAGTTTCATTTTAAAAATAATACTGAAAAAATTGCCAGCGACCAAAGTATACTATTTTCTGTTAATCGCAAGCGCAAGGTTCCTAGTATATGAATATCTTCTATATTTTAGCCATGGCCGTAGTCTACTTCCATTACCTACACAGGTATAATCAAAAGCGTTTCGATGAAAGTTCCTGTGGCTTCACCAATTTCCAATGAATGAGTTTTAGGTGTAATAGTGTTAGGTTTTATAACAAAGACGTAAAGCACATTATCGATTTGCCTGATAGTGAGTTCATCGTCCATGTCAAACGAGTGAAAATGTCTAAAAACTATTATAGGGTGGATTAATATGTGAACGATGGTGATGTCTAGAAATTATACCCCTCTCTGTGCATCTGCTAAAAATGAATGTAACTATGCATGTTCATAAAAATATGTTATGTATCATGGAGAGATAAACTAGGTTGAGTTTCTAGCCGGTTCTTCTCGATGAGCGGGTTGTTTCTCCGAACCGGTGTTAGTTTTGACATTCATAAGTGCCTTTACAGGACCAAAACGAATAAGGTATTTTTGTTTTATTTTATGAGGATGACGTTATCATTTTACAGATTTTTATTCAAGTTATTAGACAATAGTAATTAACAGTCATGCATTTATCATTCAAATCTTTTATTTATTTCAGGTACTCCCGACAGAGATCGCAGTTCGCGGGAGCGCAAACCTGCTCCTTGGGATCTGAAATTCAAACAATGGGATCATCCCGACTGGGAGGTGTCTGCTACGTCTGAGAGCCAGTTTGTATAATTCATATATATAAATAACAGACTAAATTATATATTGTTGTATAATTTACAAATGCCCAGTTTCTTAGATATTCGGTTAAACTACCAATAGTTATTGACTCAATAACGTTATCCATAAAATGTGTGTTCAGAAACGCAATTTGACAAGTTATCGAACCGATAACGCTATTGAACAGATAAATTACAATTAAAGTACCTCACAAACCGGGGATAAGTGACCAACAATTAATAGAAGTGTTTTACCTTACAATAAAACGTATATGAATTTACTTATCTTATTCAATAAATATTTCTTATTTAACTATACAAGTCGTGGTGGACTACTAGTTGGACCGATGGAATACCAATCCGATATTCCCAGGTTCGAGCCCCGGTATGTACCAACGAATTTTGTCGAAATTCACGTACATTAACTTATTTAAATCGGTAAAACTATCGGCTGACGGTGAAGGAAAACATCGTGAGAAAGCCATGAACTTGAGAACTGTGTGTAGAAATATATAGAACTGTGGATTTCTCAGTGTTTGAAATACGTTATGGGCTGGCGGGGTGATTATTGATTCTTCTAGAAGAGACATATGCTTGCAGTGGGTCTCTTATAGGCAGATGATTGTTAGGTATGATACAATAAAACAGTTTGTGAACTACCGCTTGTGTTTCATTACGCAATATTGGCGACGAGTATTATTTTATTTGTTTTTACAAGTATTTATCAGTGTTACGACATGTCTTTCGGTAAAATCGAGTATTTAGACTTACCTTGGCGAAAATGATGAATGATTTTGTACATTTCAGCTATCAGAATGGTCCGGACACATACCTCCTGCAGTTGCGCGATACACAGTTCCCGGTCCGACTACGCGAGTATATGAAGGTGGCTTGTAACCGCTCTCCCGGCTACAGCCTCAACGTCCTTGACACATACGACCCAAGGGTAACATAGTTCACCGACATTCATTTCATCATTATTAGTGAACGCTTGCTTTATATCCTTGTTGTCTCATTACAGACTCCAATAATCCGCGAACGACGTCGCTTCACGGATATTATGGATGAAGAAATCGACGACGAGAGACGTGAACGCATCAATAACTATGGCAGTGAGAGTTACACCATCCGTAGGCTGAGACATGAACTAGGCACACGACTCGACTCCTACGCTGAAGCACAGGCGTTCATGGAGTCTAAAAAAGATGGCCAACTACCATTCTTCAGGGAGAAACCACAAACCCTTCCCGTCCAGGAAGGAGAATCTGCTAGGTTATCATGTTACGCCGTCGGAGACCCGAAACCGACTATCCAGTGGTTCAAAAATGATATGGTCATCGCCGAGGGTCAGAGGATAAAAATAGTCGAAGACGATGAGGGCAGGTCGACATTGAAGTTCGAACCAGCTATGCACCATGACGTGGGCTTCTATAAAGTAGTAGCTAGAAACAAAGTTGGACAAACAGTCGCTAGGACAAGGGTCGTTGAGGCGACTACCCCTGACGCTCCGGACAGTCCAACAGCCACTGATATTTCAGACAACGAAGTCTTATTAAGATGGAAACAACCCAAATACGATGGCAACTCGCCAGTCGCCTGCTACAGCCTACAATATAAAGAAGGTGATAGCGTCGATTGGAAGAACGTCGCTGATAACATCGATCATGAATTTTTCGTCGTGAGAGGACTTCAACCAGAAACTAGCTATCAGTTCCGACTTTCATCTAGAAACCGGATCGGTTGGAGCGACAAGGGAATCCCGACCAACCTCATCAAGACAAAAGCAGCAGGAGCACCAAAGATCGAAGTAACCAAAGCGATGAAACACCTCCAACAGTTAACCGAATCCGGACAGGAGATTATTATAGATGAGGAAAGTCCCAACTTGGACTATACGACTGAAAATAATCCGGTAGACTGGTGTACATCGAGTACCTTTACAGACCGTTACAGTTTCGTATCAGAATTATGGCGAGGGAAATTCTCCATAGTCGTTAAAGGAATCGATAAAACAAACGACAGTGTAGTAGTTTCCAAGATTTTAGAAAACCGACCTGACACAGAGGTTCCTATTCAAAGGGAGTTTGAATGTTTGAGACGATTGAGGCACGAGAGGATATCGAATTTATTAGGCGCATACCAAGTACCAGGTTCTCCAGTTTCCGTGTTAATTCTAGAGAAACTCCAAGGAGCTGATATCCTGACGTACTTGTCGAGCCGACACGACTACACGGAACAAATGGTAGCGACCATAGTGACACAGATTCTCGATGGACTCCAATACCTTCACTGGCGAGGCTACTGCCACCTGGATCTGCAGCCAGACAACGTGGTTATGGCATCGGTCAGGTCGATACAGGTCAAGCTTATAGACTTCGGTTAAGCACACAAAGTAACCAAATTAGGTACAAGCGTCCCACAAGTAGGCGAACTGGAATATAAAGGTGAGATTATTTTTTTCGTGCATTCTTTACTAGTTTTCTGTTCAGGTTGTCTTGGTAATTTAAAAATAACATATGAAGTGGTGCAAATAATCAACGCTATCACTGATGAATCTTTTTTTTAAATCTTTATAAGTTTCATCTGATGTTAAATGACGGCGTGGTCTAAGATGGTAAACACACAAAACTTAGAGTGGAACTGGCTCTTAAGTGAAGCTGCTGGAACACACCAACAGGCGCTTGGCAATAAATTTTCAATTTGAGGGTTGTAGTTAAGTCAGGCAGACTTAGAAAAAACCTTATCATTATGATATGGTTTCATCACGATGTATTCCTTCACCGCGCGCTACGACTCAGTTGCAAGGATTCAAATCTATGTCCATCGAAGCTGTGTCCGAACACACTAGGAACAAAGCTATCATCGCTTCAATTTATTGTTAAAACTACATCTGTCCGTTACTCACTATCTTTTGACTGAATGGTACTATTTTGCACTGCAGGAAATCTGGTTCGATACCTAAATAATACTGCAGGAAGCTCATTCTCCATTTTACACTACACCTTAGACTATATATGACAATCGTTTATATTATTTGATGTTACCATAGATCATATATTTCCTATGTCAAAATATCAATTTGACATCACATACAGATTATATGTGTCATATTTAATCTTCAATCTCCGGACTATCCAAAACCACAAAGGTTTATGCTCCATACAAACGAATGTAGACCTCGTAAGGCTCAGGTCAACAGCTACATTACGTAACTTTGAAAAATAACAAATTAGTTGTTGTAAAACCATAATTTTTGACTTGAAGCATCTATAGGCACGGGTAAATCTGATTGTTGACGTGGCGAGTGAGACGTGGCGACGCGATACCACGCGTAAGCGACTGTGCACAATCTCTCTTGTTCCACTGAGCTCGCAGACCTATAGTAGAATTTGAGATTCGTTCGATTTGAATTATTTCGATGTTTCACGTCTGCCAGGCGTCCCGTGACGACTTAATTTTTTTATGTAAATTTATTTTTAAATTATTATTTTTTTATTTGTACGACCGTTTAAACCATGAAATTTACAATTTAAAACATCGTGAAATAAGCAAATAAAATAAAATCATGATCAGTCATTTTGAGGTGTGGGTATTAAAAAAATTAGCCGATGGGTTAATTTGACATCAGATTGTGTTTCATTGTGTGTGACGCGTATATTCTACCAGTTAGCTGAAGTTACACAAAGAGCAGTATTAATTGAGATATGTTGTGTGGAACAGCACCGGAGATAATAAACGACGAGCCGGCGTACCCGCAGACCGACATCTGGTCGGTCGGAGTGCTCACCTACATCATGCTGTCGGGCGTGTCTCCGTACCGCGGCTCCGACGACGCCGAGACAAAGCAGAACATCTCCTTCGTCAGATATCGCTTCGAGCATCTCTATAAGGAGATCACACAGGTATGCTAATCTAATCTAATCAAATGTATGTCCGCAAAAATTTGTATAAGCTGGATCTAGTAAAAGACCAACATAATTTATATACTAGAAACAATAACAAATTGGTCACTCCGTGTGTCAGGCTCACTGAGAGCGATAACATTATTTTAGGTAATAGTATTAGGTTTTATAAGAAAGTCCCAAAGCATATTACCGATTTGCCGGATACTGGGTTCAAGTACCATGTCTTGTCTGTTTAATATTTAAAACGTATTATTATAGTATGGATCAATTTGTGAACGATGGTAATGTCTGGAAATGATGTCAATCTGTATGCATACATTAAAAACGATGATGTTAGTAAAAACATGTATTATGAAACCAGATGAAAATGGGTTGTTTTCCAAACCAGTGATAACTTTAACTTTCATAAGCAGCTTCCTAAATTGAATAAAGTATTTTAAATTTTGACCTATATTTAATGACCCCGACCAGTCCCAAAGGAGATGTCAATGGTGATGTCCAATTTCACGTTTGCAGACAACTATTGGTTCACGAAAGCATGCAACACACGTCATAATATCGATTAGGCACACATTCTGAATATTTTTGATAGGGGAATTCCCAACGCGAAGATCTGGGAGGAGGCTACAATTTCAAATGGTTGCCTTGATTAGAAATAATCGTAGACCTCGGGCTGGTCTGGTAACCTAATACCGACCTGTTTGTGGCACTTAGATGTCCCATTAAGTAACAACAGCTCATGCCATTGAACATTTTGGTGAAGAAGTTGAAGCCTTTCACCAAGAACTATTTATTACTTTTTTCCTAAGAACTATAGCCACCTATCAACCTTTATTAAATAACTTTGCCGCTAAATTCGTGTGATTATAATAAAAGAAAACTTACCGATAATAAAAATGTTTACAGGAAGCGACCAGGTTCTTGATGTTCCTATTCAAGAAAGTGCCACAGAAAAGGCCGAGCGCGGAAGAGTGTCACGAGCATCGGTGGCTCGCACACACAGACTTCATGAACAAGAAACGAGAGAGAGCCGTCTTCCTCGGAAACAGACTGAAGGTATTAACGTGAACAATAAAAAATAATTCTAATTTGTATCTCCTACGTTTGACCAGCTAAAGAAACGACTAGGAAGCCTGAACACATAACTGACAATTGTTGTACAATCATTTAGAGTTACTACAACTTTTTCGATAAGTTTTTGTTAAGGCATGGGACATTCACAAGCATATAATATTGTTATTAATGTTCACTATTAATTAACTGATCACATTAACTCTTAATAAAGAATTAGTAGTCATGTGTTCCAAAAAATTTGATGTCGTCAGTTCTATTAAATTCTCTCATTCTTTTCTTCCTAAAGCTAATGTCAATCTTTCGTCCATATTTGGGTATAATACAATCTACCGTGAACATAGTCAACTTTTTATCAAAGCTTTCCAAATATGAACAAGGGAAAGTTACATTTATAATCGATTCTATAATCAATCGATGAAATACTCGACTCTATGATTTTGTATTTTGTGTTCATTCGTTTCCCACTTTTTTTACATGGTTTTTAATATTGAGCATTAGTAATATAAGTCGTTACATTTCTAAATAAGCTAAATCCAATTGTAATCGTTCATATGACATTAATTTATTTAAGATTTCCAATGTGTGCAGCCGGACGGAATCGATTTATAAAACGCTATCACGTCGATATTAGGAACGGCTAAAATTGGATTTAGATTATTTTGGAATGTAACAACACATTTATTAAATAATGCTTCTGTTTAATAGGAATTCTCCGACGAATATCACGAACGCAAGGCGCGCGAGGCGTCGCAAGCAGACACGGTATCGGCTGCGTTCGGACAACTCGCACCGAGACTGCTTACACGCTCAAACAGCATCCAGGAGGAGCTGCTCACCACCTTCTCTAGCCATTAAATCACTCTCATACACTATAATCTCTATAACAACATTCATTCATTCGATCATTCGTTAAGTTATAATCTGTATTAGTATTTTATTTTCTGTTACCGCGATTAAACTTTTTTATTAGAAAACTCATCTCATGCATATTTCGGTTTAGAACCTAAATGTGTTAATTTCTCCAATTATTAATTCAATTGACCGATAAAGAATAACGAATTTCATATAAGAAGAGTTTATACATTTTGTATAATTAAATGGGATTCTAGTCATTAACCTTTTTTGTTAAAAAACTTGTTACGTTTTAAATTGAAAATTGTATACATTTTTACTATTTATATTTATTTAAATTGATTGGTAATCGATGCTCCAGTATTAATTTTATTTAATAAAGGGCATTACGGAAAAATATGTTTTCATTTTTAACTGTCTTGTGGTCGTGACATCGTTCACATGAAGATAGTTTTTATCGGATGTGAGCGGTTTATTTTGATAAATTTATTGATATTTTTAGTCATTTTATTAAATCAAAAATCCAAAAACACTTTATTCAATTTAGGCCCTAAGAAGGGACTCATGAACGTCAAAACTACCACCGGTTCGGAAAACAACCCAGTCATCGAGAAGAACTGGCAAGAAACTCGATCGGGTTTATCTTTTTAACAAATACATATAATATTTAGAATAATAATATATTATTTATTTTATTTATTTTATTTATTTATTTTAGGGTCGTCAACATGACAATACATTAGTATATAAAAAAAAAGTAGAACTATTGTAACACATTATAAATGTAGTCATATTTAAAGACAACCACGGCATGCTCCAACAATAAATTAAATATTAATAAAACAAAAGATTAAACTATTTTACATATAAAAAAATTACATGATAATACAAAAACGAGAAGATTGAAACAGAAAGAGAAATATAGGAAATACAAAAAAAAAAAAAATTATAACTGTGTCTTGTGAAGAGACTGATATGTCTCTATCGTTGTTTTGAAATGATTTCGTTTAGTTGAGAAAATGTCGCATGTTTTATGGAGTGAGTTATATGACCTAGATATTCTGTTGACTGGAGAGTAAAAGCCTAAATTAGTACATGAATGAGAAATATAAAATGGAACGTATTTATTAGATCTCGGAAGCTTAGTAGGAATATTAAATTTGAAGTGATTAGTAATTTGTGGACAGTCAATTTGGTCATGAAATATATTAAATAAAAACATAAGTTCCAACATCATTCTTCGATTATTTAAGGAGGATAGTTTGAAGTGGTTAAGACGGTCATTGTATTTTGTAATTTTATTGTCTACATTGCAATTGTAACAAAGATGCCATAAAAATCTTTTCTGTACACGTTCTATGTTCTTTATATAAATATCATAATGTGGATTCCAGATTAGACTGCAATATTCTAAATTAGGTCTTACTAATGATTTATATAGGTGTATTTTAGTGCTGCAATTCTTAAAGTTCTTGCAATTCCTCAAAACAAAACCTAGTATTTTAAAAGATTTCTTAATGATATTATTTATGTGTTTATCAAATTTTAGTTTTTTATCAAAAACTATACCTAGATCTGTTATATAATCAACTTCATGCAAAATATTTTCTTCTATCCTATAAACACATTGTGAGTTGGAATTATCTCTAGTAAATCTTATATAATAACATTTATTAATATTAAGTTTCATTTTATTCATATAACACCATTGTACTACACGGTTCAAGTCTTCTTGAAGTAGAATCGCATCATTTGGTGTATAAATTGGTTTAGCTATTTTAAGATCATCAGCATAAAGATAGAAATCAGAGTGTTTAAAACAAGATGTAATATTATAATAGTAAATGTCACAAACGTTTGGATGCACAGAGATGAGTCAATTACATTAGTTATTACCATTCCACCACTATACTTTTAACGGTTTTAAATTACGTTTGTTAAACTTTAATTATTTCTGAACATCCTTTATACACCAGTAAAAGCATAGTCAAAATGTAATTCATCCATTTTCAGATTTTGCTCAGACAAACAAACGCCTCAATCTTTATATATATATTATTCTTCTGTCCGTGTGTGACTGAACTTCTCCTAAACGACTGGCCAGATTTTAATAAAATATGTGAGTGTTGTGGTGGATTCAAGAATGGTTTAGATTCACAATTGGACCCGGTAGGTCGCCACCTACCAGCGCCCCGCGGTTGAGTTTTAGGATTTTTTTTATTATAAAGATAGGACAACGTCCGCCGGATTCACTAGTTTATATATATACATGGATTTATAATAGATTTGACAATGAATTTAGCAATAAAAGCACTCTGAAAAAAACTCAATGATTGTTCATATCAAATATTTTATTAAGGAAAGAAGGAAAGTAAATACACTAAACAAAAAAGCTATGTACACTGTATAAAATTGGAGTATGGTAGTAAATTATCCCACTTACAAAATTGAATTCTTTAACATGAAAATTAAAAAAAAAGTCATTTGAGTATTTATTATCTACAACACCCTTTTAAGATCATTCAATTAGGCTAAACATTAGGAGGTTCAATAATTAGGAATTCTAATGAAAGAACCAATGTTTATTATAGATGGCTTTCTACTTTTGATATAACAATGATATTACAGTAGAACCTTGGAATGAGGATAAGTTGAAAACCTCTACACATCAAAAAATAAACCATTCAAATTCCAATACTTTCCTAGAAAATAATGTTGAACACCTGTTTAACTATACTATGTCCAATAACACGATGATTTCAATTAAATAATTAGTAGAAACAAATTAGGAGTACAAAACCTCACATTTTACCGTTTCTAGTAGTAATAAACATAACCTTCAATTATTAAGTAAGCACTGATGGGGGTGGGAGGTCTCAGATTTGCTTATTTTTTGATGACATAGGGGATGGGGGGTCTGTATTTAACCAGAACAGATTTAAAAATACTTATATGTTTACGTAAGCATGGGGGGTAAGAGCATCGCTTACTTTTGCTGACCGAGCGAGGGTGGGGTTCGAAATTACTTTAACTATTAAAAATTGTGTTCACGTAATACTTGAACTACCCCTTTTGGAAATCAATGAACGCTCACCTGGTTCCAAAAAGTGAACCATGCCGACCCTTGTAACCATCGGTCAATTGCCATAACCTCACTTTTCTGTATAGTACTGGAGCGGATAATAAATAAGCAGTTGTGTAGTCCGGTGAAGGTAAATAGCGTAGTCAGATCGAAAAAAAAAAACAGGTGTTGATAAGGCTATAGCTTAATGATATTTTCAGTGATTGCCAATAAATTTCAACAAAAGCAATCTAATAGTAACCTCCTCGTGTGTGTGACATACACTGTGCTGTATACACATTACTAGGATGAAGCTATCGAGAAAAAGGGAAAGTATTCGACAAGGTATGTTACGTTAGCCTCTTAAGTAACCATGGAATATTCATATGCCTACAGAACTTATCGATAGGTACTCGTCTGGTCCCACGGCTGTAAATACTCGAGTTCCTCAGATATATTTAGTCTCAGTAACGCTATTACTGCTGCACGTCACTAGGTATTTTGAGTACACGGTTGACAGCACTGTATATGAGTGGCATTTATCTAGTCCACAAGCCTACTTACAAAAAGTCCTTAATGAAAAGGAGCCCATGATTGAGCGTCTTAATAAGAATCTTAGGTTTGTTTGTCGATTGGGGTAGTTCTTACTTAAGTTTAACGCCGAAGAGACGCAGGCGTATCTTTTCTTTTTAAGACGGAGTCTACACAAGTTGAGTCCTAATTTTCAATGTGTTTCCCTTTAAGCAATTTTTTTTTTTACGTGGTGAAATCCCTTATGGATACACCACCCTCTCGGGGGAGAGGGTGGGTTATGTCCGTCTCGAAAGGACTAAAAACCCCACGGTGTACGTCTACAGCTAAGTTGGGGAGGCACGAGATCTCTATAGTCTTCATCGTGCCGCCCCAACGGTTGGCCCAGCAGCGATATCGCTGCCGCCGGGTCTCGTCCTGTTAGGAGACAGCCGGGAACACTCCGGCCGTCTCCTCCGTCCGCCGGACCTGTGCACTAGGAAGATGGGCCCCCCGACCCATCTTCCCGAGGTCCGGCTACGGTGGGAGGAGGCGGTCAAACTGCCGCCTCCTCCTGCCTGTCCTCCTTTGGTGGAGAGGGTCACTTTGAGGATCTTGCTCACGGACCCTCTCCGCCGCCTTCTTCTGCGAGACGACTTCCTCGTAGGAGGCCATTGCATTCCAGTTATCCTCACTACCGAGCATGGCCGCAACCACGCTCGGCGGTGAGAGGTCTTGCCCTACCGCTGCAGCCAGAGTGCGACGTTCCCTTTCAGCAACTGACAACCTCAAGCTTCTTGGGATCCAGCTAACATCTGATCTCAACTTCAGGTGCTCAACTGAGCAAAAAGTTAGAGCAGCTTCTTAAAAAAGAAAAAATATTTCCAAAACAAAGGTTAAATACGTATTCCTTACATAGCCTGATTTAACTTGTCATTATTCATATTTTCCAGTAAATATGAATAGTGCTCTGATTAATTATTTAATCTAAAACATACAATTCTTTCTTGGAAGTACTTTTGTACTTTAAACATTACCTCCGTAAAAACAATAATTATGTATTACACCTCAGTTCCTGAAAACTTTTTTTTCTCGAACCGAATACATTATTGGCCAACACGTATTTAACAGTGTCACCGGACTACTAAGGCGAGCGTTTAAGGCACTCAGCCGATTTTATTTTGACAACTAGCTCAAGGGTGCACGGGACACCTCGACTTGGACTGTTGTCTAACGAATTAATGAATTCTTTATTGCACTTTTGGTTTGTACACTGGCGAGTTTAATGCCATCTAGTACATGCAATTCGCGACCTAACTGAGCTAACCTAAGCTCAGCTACATATTCATACTTATATGAGTTATTGAAATATATATGTGTACCAAGCATACATACCTCAACAACCCGTATATATATTTCGTATCGGATAATATTCTAAGCTATTTCAGTTTGATAAGGGAAAAAAATAAAACCTTTCCACTTGCATGTGTAAGCGTGTATGCGTGCACGTGTGTGGAGGTGATATGAGTAATGTTGTCACAGTGATGTAAGCTCTTGTGTCATTGTATCGCGCGAGCAGCGTACTCAAGGGCTCCACGCCGAGGGAACGGACCTAGGCTTGAGCCGCTACCGAGGGAGGTCTAGTTCGATGTGTGGGAGCGAAATTTACCACCAGACCACGGCGACGTGATCTGTGGCGAAAGAGACAGGCTGGTACTACTGATCGTTCACTGCCGTAATTTCAACGGGAGGATTGGTCAACATATGTCGCGGACGTCTTTTATAGCGTACAGCGTTTGGTACGGTCCTAAAAACTTGGTACAATAGAATTGTCTGTTATCCAAACTCTGCATTATCTATAAAACCTGTCTAAGATGAAAGCGCTATAACTTGAATTATTTCATATATCCCTTGAATTTCAACTTATCAAGGTTCTACTGCATATACTATATTTCAAGTAAATATTGCCACAACGAAGGATCTTTTACAAATAATTACATAGTGATAATATGAAAATTTATTACTAGTGGAGACAATTATTAATATGACTTAGAGTTACACAGGATTAACCATTTTCATCTCTTACCGTTGGCGATATATTCCTGTACTTTCAATTGAAACTCTGCTTTATTCTTATTGTACATCTCAGCTGCTTCTATGTTCAATGGATCTTCAAAGTTTAAGAGATCCTAAAATGTAGAAAGTATGTACATAAGCAATTTTTATTGTTTTATCATGGTTTAGAGATGTACTTTGTTTTTTTTTTTAATATCATATAGCTAAATTGATATACAGTGTAAAATCCTTATGCTTCTTATATAAAGATTATAATCAGCATTATCAGCCTGTAAAAGAACCACTGCAGGTCCATAAGGCTCTTCCAGAAGGAAGATATAGGTGTAATCAAACTGCACCAGCCCATGACATATTGGCAATTTCATACTCTGAGATTTCTCATTTCTCAGGTTCAGGATTCCTCACTGCTGTACTCATGTTTTCCTCCACCTTCAGCTGATAGTATTAACAATTTAAATCAATAAACGTATTTGAATTTGTTACATTTGTTTGATACATGCACGGATTTAATTCTTTTAATTTTTCACTAGTATTAATCAAACTATTCATGATAGGATAAAAATTTAGTACTTTATACTATTTAGTTCGTAACTTTGTTGTTATTAATGATATGGAGAATTCCTCAAGGACTTATCTATAGAGTGGTTAAAAAAACTATAAAATTACCATTTAAGCTTTTAATCTATCTTTGTTAGTTTAGTCACAAATTATTATAAATTCAAAATTATTAAAAATTCAAAATTCAAATTTCCAAGATTCTTAGAAACCTAAATATGAATGGTAGAAATATGACTCACTTAAAAAAAAACGAAAATTTATTACTTATGAGTCCTATCCATTCCTTTTAATAAAATAGTTTTTTTTTACAGTTTGCAGGTGACAATACTATTCAAACAATTTTTTGCTGTTATTTATATAGAAAATGTAAAGTTCAATGGAGGACCTCTTAATATTGAAATCAAGGGTGGTTCTTAGAACAGAATTTTTGTTTGGATATATCCTATAATATTTTAAGGTTAGAATAAAAAAAAGAAAAATAGGATTAAAAAAAGAGACGACTTTTTTGGCAAATCCAAACATAGTATGCATGCATATATATGCATACAATCAAAAACTATTATACTCTTTTACATTTGTGTAATATAATCAAAAGTAAGTTTACATACTTTGAAATGGTTAGCAACTATAACATAAGCTGTTTTACTTACAGTTTATGTCTTGTATAGTATTTTGAGTTTAACTTACAGTAAATAATGAGTTTAATCCCCAGACAACATCCTTTAGTCTACGAGTTGGTGCCCAGCCATGTTCATCTATTGAAGTCTGCCGTAGTAACGAAAGGCAGATATCACCATCTATATTGATATTGGGATGCCATAGCTTTGTTAAGCATTTCACTCTTGGAGGCTAGAATAAAAATATTTTCAAACAATATATTTCATTTAAACATAAAATGTATTATAAATAAAACAAATTACTGTTTTTACTAGAATTTTACATTTCTATATTTCTAACAGCATAGTTGAAACAGCAACATTTTTGAAAAGACATCATGGTCCAGAGATAGATTACCCTACTACTGGACTAAGTGTTATTGGGTTTAATTACCTCCACTTGCAAAAAATGCACAATTTTTTTACAATGAACATAAAATCAGTTTTGTCTAAATCAAAATGTTCAATCACCACAATATAAGTCGTCCTTAATTTAAAATTAAATGGAAGTGCAAGACATTTGTTTTTCATTATTCAACCACCTTTTCCTTCTTCCACCAAGACTTTATACATTAATCTTTAATAGTCTATTTTGCCTCTTTTTATGTCTACATAGAATATAATAACCTGATTTGACAAACTTTTATAGTATAAACCTTCTTCTTCTTCTTACCCTTATCCCACATAAGTAGGGTCAGTACAACATGTTTGTCATATTGTGGTATATGATTTGGCTTAATTTTTACGGTCGGCCGCCTGCATGACATCATCCCTCCTTGGGATTATTTTGTTATACCAATGTATTTATGATTATTGTTGTATAGTTACGAAGTCTGATGGGATCCTTAGCCTTACAATTTTTCTGTAGGCTTTAGATTTGGTAGGCTACTAATAGTGTCTCTTTGAGCGGCACCACCGTTCTGTATATATATAGTATATATTCTATTTATAGTATAAACCAAATACAAAATTGTATCAACATTTTTCAATTGTTACATATTCCAACACATCACATAATATATTATCGCTTCAAACTTTAATTTACCTATATTGTACACTGTGATAGATACATATTGTACATGTTGTTATGATATGGTGATAATTTATTGAAAATTCATTTTGTTTTTCAAGTATTAAAAGACAATAGATAATAAAACAAACATGCTTTGGAGTTTTTCTATCTAATAATAAAATACAATTTTGAGTAAAGTATGTTATTTAACAAAATGATAACTGAGATATAGGAGTAACTTACAGCCATATTATATTCTTCAGTAACAAATACACTAAATTTAAATTTCCCACCCTGCCAGAAGCCTTCGTCCGGTTTCACAGTCAAAATAAATTCGCTTAACATATTATGATCATCGAAATGTACACTACACGTATTTGGAAGGTTCTCGTTCATCTCTTGTACCTCCTTCACAAGCAGTTTGTCTCTCACTGAAATACGTTTCGAGGATTCATTGTTTATCCCGTTCGTTACCTCCATATGCTCCTTTTTCAATTTCCTATTAAGAGTAATCATTTTAATGTCTTTTGTACAACTAGCGAATTATAACTAAATCATAGCAATTAGTTGTATTCAAATTTATTTTATTTATTTCGATAAACACAATTCCATAAAACACGAAAATCACTCGAATGATGTCAAAATTACTTGTCATATTAAGAACGTCAGTCAACATGACATTACAAAAAAGTTACCAACATAAAATAAGTGCCCCAATAATAACATTTTGTTGTCCAATACCTACCGAAACTGATAGTTATCCTAAGAAAGTGGATTCGAATAAATCTATAGATATAAAGTATATATTTCACACTTATTTGGCTACAACAAATTCAAAGTAATCTGGTACCGTAAGAATAAACATCGAATTAACAGCAAAGCTTGAAATAAACTTTCTAGTTATTTTAAAATAGCAAACCGTATATTTTGCGAAAGAAAAATTATTGAAAATTAAATTTCACCAATATCTAAAGAACAGTACCTTCTTCTGTCTGAACGCATTTTATTTATTGTTTTTTTTCTGTACCACTGACAATGTGTTTGCCAAATTTCATGATTATTCGTATTTTAATAATTAAGGTATGAAAACGTAATAAACAAACTCACTATCGCCTTTATAATATTAGTTAAGTATACAAGTATAATTGAATATGAAAAGAAGGAATCAAATGTTAAACAATTTTTGCAAGAATAAGCCTTTACAACGCTTTTATTCAATAACGTCAATAAACCTATATAGTTATAATAGTACATAGCAATCTTTATGGCCACTCTGAATGTAACCGCATTTCAGACTTGCGCATAATATCGTCAAGTATTTAATACAAAACAAAGTTAAAATACTTTAATAGGAATCTGAAATTAACATTTAACCTTAAGTTTTCTCGATGTTATACATAATGTTGTACATAATACGTATGTATACCTAAATTTATTTTCTACTGATCTACGTTCAGTTTGGTCAAAAAGTTTGGAGCTTTTTAATTGTCGATGACGTATTTGATTGTTTTGTATAATATTTAGTTTTGAATAATTTTACTAAAATTATTTTAGAATCCAATTAATCAGTAGTATAAGATAAGTTCGTACTGCTGGCAGCCCCGTCTGTTACACCAGATTGTGATTACGATGAGATCAGCTGTGAATTGTATAAAGCTTTGCTAAAACATAGTATATGATATCGACGTGAAATTTAAAATTAACATTATGGCGGATATATCGTGGCCGTGGCAGTATAACTTTCCCCCATTTTTTACGTAAGTAAAGCATTTTTTTAATAATACTAAGAATCTATAAAATACAAGGAAAAATCATGATGTTATTGGGAAAAAGGTGGAAGTACATCAGTGAAGGTAATCTCCACATTGTCCTACAAATGTTAGAAACAGACTACGTTATTCGGCTTATAAAAGAAAATGATAATGTCATTGAATTTAATTCAGTTGAACGTTCTGTACATTTCGTGAATTCAGTAATGATACCACTACTAAACACAAAATTATATTCGAAAGTAGAACTGCTATTTATACCCAAAGATGAATTAACAGAAGTCATTCGAATATTACATGATATTCGACCAGAAAATAGAAGAATAAAATCAAACATCAGCACCTATGCAATAAAAGCTTCTAATTTGACAATAGTAAGTTCTAAATGCACCACAAATTACTGTTTGGAGATAAAACCTAAAGAAGGTTTCATTACGCAGAATTTAAAAGCGTATTCTAAATGTTATTACTGTCTGAAACAGTATTTGAAATTAAAGAATGGACAAATAAAAACACCTAGCAGTTATTGCCCCTTAGATCTATTCTCTGGTGATAAAGGTAGAATGAAATATGCTCTAACAAGCCTTTTCGATGATCCTCAGAACAATTTGAAATTATTTAAAGATGGTGTATTAATGTACTCAGAAAGGTTTCCTAAATCCGATTTAGATAGAATCATAAGTGATTTTCAACTATTTGATAACACTACAATGTTCCTGGACTGCATAATACAAATGTTATTAGGTAGTGATCACAGAACTACTACTATTGAGCAAGAAAAATTAAATAATAAAAAAAAATCACATGAATGTGTTGAGAATATCAATTTAAGTAAAAATTCTGTCCTATATAAAATATTACAATTACAAAAACTCACAGATAATGTTAATTATGATATCACAAACACTGAAGGTGACAAGGAATATTTCTTAACTATTCTTAATGTATTGACTACATTGAACTGGGACCTTGAGAAAGAAAAGGACAGAGAATCATTTCTCAAAATGGTTCACCCCAGACATTTAGCAATTATATCAGCAGTAGCTAAAGATTGCTCAATAATGTTAGCCTTTTCACCTGATTATGATGATAATTATCCATTTATTGAAATAAATAGTCAAAAAATATCATACAGAGTGTCTGTAACTGATTTAGAACCGAAAACAGTTAACAGTCTTGTAAAAAGGAAGATAACAGAAAGAGAAATTGTTACTGCATATCAATGTTATATTGAACAAAAAAATTAATAGTGTAAGTATCATTATTATTGCAAAACTTTAAACAAGACCCCTTTTTATGCCTGTTGTTATATCAGTACCCAGGAAAGATTTTACAGAAGAATAACTCTATATTTGCTGGTTAAGTAAATTTTGGATAACGCCCATGTCTTTACTTCTTGAAGTTCAATATGTTAGTCAGAACATGGTGCAAGATATTATCTGAAAATAGAGTTTAAAATATGTTTTTATGTGAATGTTTCCTTCATAAAAATCAAAATATCCTTTATTCAATATAGCCCCTGAGAAGGCTCTTATGAATGTCAAAACTAACACCGGTTCGGAAAAAACCCAGTCATCGAGAAGAACCAACAAGAAATTCGATCTGGTTTATCTCTTCATGTTATATATTTTTACAAAACATAAGTAGTTACATTCATTATTAGTGGATACACAGAGAGGGGCGTCATTTCCAGTCACAATTTTACATATTGATCCACCCTATAATAACCTTTAGATATTAAAACACCCTTGACATGGTTCTTGAACTCACTATCCGGCAAATCGGTAATGTGTTTTCGGACTTTGTTATAAAATCTAACACTAAAAACTGTTTTTGGGCTTAGTGAGCCTGAAGCATGGGATCACCAATTTGTTGATATTTCTAGTATTTAAATTATGTTGGTCTTTTACTAGATCCAGCATAAGAAACCATACCAATGTTGATTTTATGTTTTAACAAATATTTAAAAATTATAATGTTTCAGAATTCAACTTCACAATGAAACGAGGGCAAAACAATTAGAAGCATGGCAACAACTTATAACAGATTATTTGAAAGCAACAAAGCAATCAACCATAGATATAAGAGAAATACAGAATAGTCCACTGTTCAATAATGCAACTATAAATAGGAAATTGTCACAAGAGTCTGTTTTAACCATTCTAGAAGATATGGCAAATACTGGTAGAGCTGCACCCATAGATAAGAGCAAGAACGTGTGGGAAATATACTGGCATTCATTGGATGAGTGGGGAAATATGATATACAGTTGGGCTTGCGATAATGGCATGAATAATTCCGTATGCACCTTGTTTGAATTACGAGAAGGTGAAGACACAGCTGGTCAAGGTAAAAAAATAGAAATCCTCTCAAAGCATATTGTAAAATGTTTAATTTTTTAAAACATAAAAATACAGTATGCTCTGGAAATTCTAGAAATTCTTGTACATTTCAATAGTATTATAGTAATTTATTTATGAAAGTCGTGGTGGTTGTATGGTTTGACTAGCCCAATATCAATCTGATGTCTGCAGGTTCAAACAAGTTTTTTGAATTCACATACATTTAAATTGTTACCTGACACTGAAAGAAAATAAGTGAAATAAAATATTGTGAAACCTGAACCCGTGAATTGTTCTGTAGTACCACTGTATGTGGGAAAACAGAACTGTTGATTTCTCTGAGTTTGAAATCACCAATAGGTTGTGGGTTGTCCAGGTGATAATGCCCATATCTTCCTTCAGGAAGAGGTCACTGACCCTACAATGGGTCACTTACAAGTTGATCATGATAGATTGATATCTAGCCAGTAGGTCACAGTTCACTCAGTATACCACCATGATTTCCTTTATTAAGAATTCGGATTCGTATAATTTGAATTGATTTGACATTTGATTTTTTTTTTGTGCTAATGTTTGTTATAGTAGGTCCCAGCGTATGAATTTCTAGAACCGAGTTATGTCTATTTTATTAATAATCATTTGTCTTTCTTTTATTGTATCTCAGTTTTGAAGATATAAAATATAAGCTGGTGTTATTATTTCAGAATTCCACGGTCTCGATTTGAACATAGTAATAAAGGCTTTAAAATCACTAGAAATGAAGGGCAAGTGCGAATTAATGGAGTTCGATGACAACCAAGGTGTTAAGTTTTTTTAATCTGTGCTTTGAAAGTTTTTATAGAATAAATTCGAGATTATTGTGTTGGTAACACTACCTTAGCTTTGGAATGGAAATCTATTTATTGCATCTAGTAATATAATTGTGACTGTTTTAGAAATAAAAACAAGTTTTTCATTTTTTCTATTGGCAATTATGTTCCTGGACATTTTCGTGTCTTTTTAAGTAGGCACAAAGTAAAGGAAGCGTTCAGTCGTATTTGAAAATTGTCTAAACTATACTTTTATTAATCTACAGTATAATTAACTGGTGTAATTTTAACAAAAAATGTAATAGATAACCATTTTTAATCTATGTTAGTATAAAAATTTTGGTGCCTTCATATTAATATCGTAATGCATCTTCGATTGTTACTTGTTTTATTTCATATATATAAATTCTACATATAATATTGTATGTATTAAAAACGTATTCTTTTAACATAGTGTATAAATTTTAAATGCATTTTGTTAAGTTGTAACAATAAATAATGTTGAAATATATGATGCTATATTTTACACGTTTTTCTTTATTTTGTCATTAAAATATAAAACGACGTTAGCATGGTGTTACATAAATTATTACTAACTTCCTCATACCAAATCTTCGAATGAAAAAAATATTGGTTGTGTTTTGGAATTATAATTTCTTTTGTCTGTACATCAATAAAATCATATTGAGTTTGTTGTAAATTGAGGTAGTTTTATCTACTCGCTTTTATATGTTTTTTTTTTTCTGTAAAGCTATGATCATCCCAATATAAGATCTAATCCTAACATTAGAATACCTACTGTTAAAACAGGATAACTAAATCAGATTCGGATACACTTATATTAGGATCACCTAGTCTCAAGGCCACGTCAAATTTCATTCGTAATGCTATTCTCACATCAGCTATTTATTGAGCTAAAATTGACTTCAAAAGTAATTAGGTTGAATTATAACTTGAGATTAGCGTTTGTTAAGTTTCTTTGGTGTGCGTAAAAACAGCGTGCACAATCATTGTGCTGCATCTATCGTCACGCAACATGATAATGTCTTTCACATTTATTACGACCATAGACAAAACTTCGTAGCGATACACGCAGGTGTGGAAGTAGCATAAATCCTCTACTCCCCTCTCTTTCTAACAGGTGTTAGAAACATCGCCACGTCTTGTTTTACACTCCAACAGCGGTAAATTAAAGTGCCACCCACCATTGGTCGATAGAAATGTCATCAGTTGCACTAAAATTATTTAAATTATAATGAATAAATAACAAAACGATTTAATTTCGAAACATTTAATCAGTGTAAAATTGTACAATTAGAAAATTATCCTTAACATTTACGATGTATATACCTAGCGTATTATATGTTTAAAAATACATTCCAAAATGTAAAAAATTGGATATAATACTTGTACTCCTGCTAGTTAGGTATTAATATTGTAAAATGTACAATCACTAATGTTATAAACATAATACCAGTCAGTTTGTCTTCAGTGATATTTCAACAACATAATATAGAATTTACTTAACAATAGTATTCTTAATAAGTGAAAATGACCTGTTGACGCGTACGTAATGCTTAGAAAATTAACTGGAATCGCCATTTTACTAATACTGTAATAAACCAAATAGAGATAATTATTGCAATAGAGAACATTCGTCGAAGACAAAAAAATACTTTTTTCCGATCTTAGCAGAAACGACTGAGTAGTAAATAGGCCATTCAACTATTACGTAAGCATCATTTTGACCCGCATTCTCCCCTCAGCAGAAGTAAGAAAAACTCCTGTCTCCAACATGCAAAATACCTCGTACCTATGTCACTTTGGAGTTGAAAAAATGAAAAGTAAGTAAATATAACTGATGTAATCTCCATTCGGGACCCCAGTCCCCATGTTATCAAAATTAAACTAAGCATAGATCCCAAGGCTCCCCGTTGTTGCTTACATAATACTTAAATCAGGCTTAAAAAAGGCTTCAAAATTGTTCGATTTGTCATAAAAACTCCCTGGAAAGTTCTAACAAGACGGCCACCATCTTGTTAGTTCATTGAAATGATCGCAAGAAGAACTTGTAGTATCATTACTTACTCGACAATGTATTTAAAAATATACTACAAGGTTAGTTACCAAAAATAAAATAATAATAACATGGAAAAAGTTAACACGTTCCGTGCCAAGCCATTTTGCCTGACATGTCCTTCAGGCCATTTAATATTTTGTCAAAAAATAAATGTGTCATCCATACAATATTACATTACACAATTATACATAACATGGCATAGGTAATTTCTTCGTTTTCTTTAGTTATCAAATCGTGTACATATGGCCCAAAGATCAAGTTTAACGTGTACCACGGGTGGTATACATGGCGGGGAACGTGTTAAATGGAGATGAATTTAATTTCCAACACCATTAACCTAATTAGTACACGTTACAGTAGAAATTTGGTTTTAATTTTCTTAATTTTTTCATCATAACCTTAAATCGATAAGTATTGGGGATAAACACCTTTTTTAGTCATCAAATATGTTTCAATGTACATTAATTGTTATAATATTAAACATGTCTAAATAAACAATCAGTCTTCAACTAAATAAACAACAATATTATTATTAATTGGGTAATAATACAACAAATAAATAAACTATATACAAAACGTTACTAACTACAGTTATTATACACGTGTTGGAATGTTAACTTTCTAAATATAAACACTATAAACATTAAAATTATTGTGTTCATTTATTTTATTGTACTTTCTAAACTATCATCTAAGATTTCTCGTATGTATGGGCCGATTATATCCGTATATGATTATTCAGCGCTAACATAATTTTAAAATGTTTTTATTTTTTAAAAGAGATATCACCAGTATTGGCCTTTTTGTTTTAGAAGTTTGTGGTACACATGGACTACAGATTATATAGACTTCATTTTTTTATTAAGTTTTAAAAGTTATAAGTGCTAATGTTTAATTTGTATCATTCGGCGACTGTTCCAATATCTATTTATTATATAACATTCTAAATCACAAGAACTTTAAAAATATATCATTATGAGCTGTATTTATTAATAGTAAATTTAATTATTGTGGTAACATTATCAGATTTCACTTTTTAATCTATAAGATGTAATAAGTTTTGAAGGGATCTTGATCTATCATGTAATGAATTTTATTGTTTGTTCATAAACTTATTTGGTTCTTATTATTTGTTATTGATGGCATTTTACGTTGGTTTTGTGTTAAGTGAACTAAAATAATAACATGGAACATTTATTTTGAGATGTCATATAAACTCTGTGGAGTTTATCACGAGCGCCACCATTTTGTAGTACGAATATATGTACTCACTCGATTAGTGGTAGTTGCAATATTCAAGAAGGAGAGATTGTTTATCAACTTAGGAAAAATAGAAGAATATTATTAAAAATGACAATTATTTTACTCAGCGAAATCGATATCTTTGATGAATTTAAACAAAATAATTTAAACTTCTAAATTAAATTACATAACATAATATTCGAACGTTAAAATATAATTTGAATTATATTTTTATCCCACTTTGGGCGTATTCTATTAAACAAAAGGTAAACAAAAAAAAAACTCTATCAAATTCCCCCGTGTGATGTTTTTCTTGAAAGCTGCCGACATTTGTCCTAGTAAATAACTTAAAAATATAAAAATCTAACACCTACTCATATATCTATTTACATAATAATGCAGTTATTGTTTTTACTTCGGCCCTGTACATTGAGTGACTTTAACATTAAACCGCTTTATAAAATATAAAAAACAACTCACAATTTGTAATTACCATAACCGTTGGTCTTAGACACTCTAAATAACCTTTCAAAGCTATGAATGCTCAGAAATAAAGCCGTACAATCTTCAAGCTATTCAGTGAAGAATAACATTGCTGTGGGTGGCACGTTTTGCACCCAGCACCAGCACCTCGTTGAAAAACTCGCTAATAATTTACGATGTTTCAACATCTGTCTTTTCAATGCCTCATCTTTGGTCTAATCAATCAAGTGTAATCGTCAGTGACGTAATATTACGGTGGCAAAACGTGTAAGATACTACAGACATCATCTTGAAATGTCTGTGGCTTGAGGACTTGAGCACACGAGCAGTTGCTGTATAAGTTTCAGCGTTAGACCATAACCTGATCTGACGTTAAATGACGATGTGGCCTAAGATTGTAAACACGCTATATTTAAAGAATGTTAATTTTTAATCGTGCTTAGTGTTGGTCATTTCCAAATTGAGGATAGTATAGCTACTATCAAAGCTACTTTTAGCAAAAGCGGAATTAGAAAGGACAATGTTACCATACAATTTAAATTAAACAAAAAAAGCGTTCGTTAAAAGATATCACCTAGTTGAATAACGCATCCTTTCAAGTTTTCGTATGTAGTGGATTTCACTAACTTTTGGAGAGCGCTATATTATTAATTAGCCAAGAGCATTGACAGTATAATTACTCCACTGACGATAGTATTCCAATATTAATCAATAACACATAAAACATAACATATAAAACCCAATAACACACAAAAAGTGGTCGATAAGTCACAATAACACAAAAAAGTGGTCTATAAGTCCAGGGTCCAAGTGTAGTCACCTAAAATCCTCATCGTAGAAGACACCAGGACCTGCCAACGGACCTCCATTCTCTTACAAATGATCGCTACATTCTAAGGCAGTGTTGCAATAACCGTTACTCCTGTCCAAGGTCCCGTTGAAGACAGTCGCGACCCCGTTAGTAATATTTGGGACCGTCCCGTTATTCTTATCACTACGTACGACCAGATCCACTGAGGGGACGACAGCATTAGTGGTTTTAGTTCCCGGCGGCCGATAGAACCACCACGCGAGGAAGAAGAACAGAATGGAACAGAACTTACCAACTAACGCTAGAGTAAGCATATACCTGGAAATGTGGAGAATGTACGAGTTAGATAAAGAAACAACATAAGGTTTAACTGAGGAAGTAACGTATATCTATCTTTGGATTTTGGATCTTGGACTAGGAACACGTGTAGGTGAATAAGCAAATAATAATAGTTGAGGAGTTCAAATAACATGTCGATCAGTTTAGGTTGAGGGTAGTAAAATAAGACGTGAACGACTTTACAAAGTTTAAATAGATAAGTTGTGTTATTGATTCATGAAATTCAACATTTTATAGCGAGTTGTACGCGCTTTTTTAAATAAAATATCTACAAAACAGCGGGACAGAACAACCGTTCGCTTGGTGACGTGTCGCCGCGCTATAAGATTGAACAATTTTGTGTTTAATATATACACCTTTTTAATAAATAAACATACATTTTTTTCTTATATAAAATTTGCTATTTTATTTTTGATAAAAACAATAAATCAGGTCGAATTTTTTGCCGGTCTTCTCGATGACTGGGTTGTTTACCGAACCGGTGGTAGTTTTGCCGTTCATAAGTGCCTTATTAGGGCCTAAATTGAATAATTTTTTATTTATTTTGGTTATGCCCTATTTTTTTTTCGTCGTAAAATATCCTTTTATGCATGTTAGCTGTGCAAACTAGTTTCGATGTTTCACAATTGTATGGATTATTGTTCGAGCACAATACAAGGTGTCATGTATGTGGAAGCGTGGGGACGGTAGTGTTACCTGCTCATGTGGATGTTGTCGTACTGGAGACAGGCTCCGGTGGTGTCGCAGGAGGTGGACCAGAGCGAACAGGACAAGTCGATGAGGAAGCCGAAGAGTAAGGGCGCAGGGATAGTCCCGAGCAGCCTCACCGCGATCCACTGGATGCCGAGCGCGAACGATCTCTGGTCTTCTCTAACACACCTGTTGGTACATCAGGATGCCCGTTATTTACCAAGTTGGCTTTTTTCCACTTGGGTGTCGTTCAAATCGTTAGATTATAGCGTAAGAGTTATCTTAAAAGTAAAAAAATAAATAAAAAATTACGATGTTTGTCGTTAAACCGTGTCTAAATGACGACCTTATCTAAATATATAATTGAAATTTTTGACGCCCATATCAAAATTTCTTCATCTCAAAGGATCATAATAGATAACAATGCTATACTAATAATGTCAGTTAAATGAAGAAAGTCTTATATTATTTGACAAATAGCCCATCTTCCCATTGCACAGGTCCGGCGGACGGAGGAGATGGCCGGTGTGTACACGGCTGTCTCCGAACAAGACGGGCCCGGCGGCAGCGCTTTTGCTGCTGGGCCAACCGCTGGGGCGGCACGATGAAGTCTATAGAGATCTCGTGCCGCCCCAACTATAGCGGACGACGTACACCGTGGGGTTTTAGTCCGTGCGAGTCGGACATAACCCACCCTCTCCCCCGAGAGGGTGGTGTATCCATAAGGGATTTCCTCACGCTAAAAAAAAAGAAAGCGAAAGATGCTCTCATGTCTTTAGATTAAAAATAAAATAAAAATGTAGTTATTAAATGAAGTAAATATGATACCTGAGAGTGGCGGAGAGAGCCGGCATCGTCGCCAGGAACGTGAACAGCATCACGCAGAACGAGAGCCCCACGAACACCCACAGGTAGGGGCAGTCCGTGCTGCAGATGCTGTTGATTGCTTCGTACTGAACCGAAGAGTTTGTTACTGGAAAGAAAGTAATAGTAAAAGGAGATAACAGAGATAATTTAATCCTCAAAAGCAGCTAACTATCTGTGTACAATCTATAGAACTTTAGTCTAATTCGATCCTAACGGTCTGTATTGACCAATCAACAATCAAGTGAATTGCGTACACGTTTACTAGAACATATTGAAAAATTATTGGCCATTCAATATCTGTCCATTCATTAATCACCAAATGATATCATTTTCGTCTTGTTTAGAGGCTTTGCTACATAGAGACAAATTATCATTATCTTTACCTCTCTAAATATTTAAACGTAATACTAGCATTAGATGTGCCACGTGGTCTGGGGCCTTTCAAGTATTACTGATAGGATGTCCTTGATTTGCTTATTTTTGATGACATAGAGGATTGGTTTCTGGATAGTAATTATGTCAGCAATATTTATTTATTTAACCAGAACAGATTTCATAAATAATTATATAAATGTTTACGTAAGCATGGGAGGAGGTAAGAACATTGTTTATTTTTACTGACCAGAGGGAGGAGTCGGTAAAATTACAGAAATTCTGCTTACGTAATAGCCATTATTCATATATACCAAGGGAATGGTTAAACACTCGCAGTATTCTTATAAAATAACAACATCAAAACAAATACTAATAAACAAGAAAGAAAACCTAAGTTAAAGTTTGCTCCAAGACTTTCAAAAATATAGGTAAAAGCCTAGGTGCAATGACCAGTACCGAAAACTGTGAGGAGCGACCCGGAGTTACTAACTTTCGATAATACAATGGACAATAAACTCTTTTGTTTTGTTCAAAATTATCCTTTGTTAGTTGGTCTTCCACTTTCACTTCAGCCGACGGCGGTCATTGCCACTGTGCATAGACAACTACAGGTTAGAGTATAATTTTTGTATTTTTCTAGATAATTAGGTCAAATATTAACCACCTATTTTTTAAATTGATTTAGGACGAGAATCGAATGCAGAGTATACTCCATAAATATTGCTACTGTCTAAACATTCAGCTTGTACATATACTGGATTAAAAGACTGAAGTGTCACCTCCGTCGTGCTTGAAGGTGGGTAAGGTGAAGTTGGTAAGTGGTCTGACGCAGGAGCAGCTGGTGAAGAGTTGCGCGTCCCCGAGGAGGGCGCGGTGCGTGCAGCCCGCGTGGCACGGCGAGTAGTACACGGCCCCGTCCGCGCCGCACACCGGCGAGTACGCAGCGCGGCCGCACGCGCACTCCACGTTACACTCCGCTAACAAACTGTCCCCCCTGATAGTATAATAACAAAGAAAACCAAATCAAACAACACCTTCCTTTCAACAGTTCGCATACTCACAACTGATGCCACTCTGAGATAATAAATCGACCCCCTTGCCGCTTGCTATACAGCACTATAAAATAATGCCAAGGAACAAAGACACTTTTATTAAATAGCACTTTTCTTTTAATACTTCTCGCGCTCTCGACCGATGCTAGGCTCAAGTAACAAACTATCTCCCCTGCCGAGTTTACAGCACTATAATTTAATAACAAAGAAAAACACCTCTTATCAAGGAATGCCTCATCAAATAACATCCTCATATAGAAAGAGTCCGTGTTCTTTTAAACAATATTACAATCAACTAATAAACTGTGTATATGTATGTAGTGTTCTTTTAAGCCCACATGGCTAGCTATAAGTGACTATAGATGAATTCCGGCAGCTACACCTGACTCTTAGACTACATCCTCACGTAACATCAGGAGAGATTGTGGTCAAACGCTAAAAGTTGTAAAATATATTTAAAAAAGTACTCCCTGCCACGTACATCGCAGTATAAGATAATAATAACAAAGAATAGAAAACCTTTCGTTAAATAGCGCCTCCCTTCCAACACAATGCTATTAGGAATCCCTTATAACGTGCGTTTGAAAAATTCATTGATCCTTATACGCTGGCTGTAATGCCCCTTAAACAATTCTAAACCAAAACATATAAGCTCAAATAAATTGTGAATAAGGTTTAAATATTCCTAAGCTGATTTCAATTCCACTTAGTATATATACTGTTTTGGACGTATCGAGAATTACAAAATGGGGAAAAATGACGCTGTTTTAACACCGTATCTTTCTCATTATGTTCTAAGAATACAAATATTTATTACAGCGTAGGTTACACTACGGGCAAATCAAATCATAAATATTTTATTCAGTTTAGGCCCTAATAAGGCGCTTATGAACGTCAAAACCACCACCGGTCCGGAAAACAACCCAGTCATCGAGAAGAACTGGCAGGAAACTCGATTGAGTACATCTTTGTAACATACATATATTTACAATACCATTTTTAGTGGATGCACAGAGAGGAGTCACCACCATTCACCATTGTTCACATATTGATCCACTCTATAATAGCCTTTCGACATTAAACCCGCTTGATATGGCGCTTAAATTAAGTCCGGCAAATCAATAATCAGTTTTGGGATTTTATTGTAAAACTTAACACTATTATCTAATAAACTATTACTGGTTTTGTTAATTCTGAAACATGGGACGACCAGTTTGTTACAGTTTCTAGTATTTCGATCATGCCGGTCCTTTACAAAATGCAGATTTTCATAGTTTTTACGGACATACATTAAATTGTCAAGAATGTATTGGGATGGCAATGGAGTTAGTATACCGAATTTCTAGAATTTCGTTTTTAATTATTCGCGAGGTCCCATATTATATATTGCTCGAACTGCCCGTTTTTGTAATCAAAATATGGTGTCTACCTCAGCAGCCGTCCCCCACAGCAGAATACCATAAGACATTAGGCTATGGAAGTAAGCGAAGTAGACTAACCTAGCAGTGGCAATATCAAAGAGTATATATTAATTAAAGAACGGTGTTTATTGTAGTTGTGTTTGAATGTGAACTTACCCAGAAACAGGTCGGCTGTTATACTGGACGGATACGCCCGCAAACGGGTAGTCGTCGCATGTGAGAATGAAGCAAAATGTGAACGCGCCCGCGATTAATGACGCCGCCACACACAACTTGATGATCCCGGCGCAGGCCAACTGCCATCGCTTCACGAGCCATCCGCCGAGGAAGGTGCCTCCTCCACCAGCTGGTACGGTGATCACGCCTATACAACAGTTAACCTTACCTTTTATAAAGCTTACTAAGAACATGGGTTTTACACACACGGTTTATTTCAACTAGAAGTAATTGCTAAAAGTCACTGATATTTGATTGATAAAAACGTTATTTTGCGGAGATCTTTATATATAAAAGGAGAAGCTGACTGACTTAATGACTGCCATATCAACGCAGAGCCTAAACTATAAGGGTTATAAACTTAAAATTTTACATAGAGGTTCCTTTTATAACGTAGAGGAGCACTAAGAAAGGACAAGTGGGCAACCCGAACGCGAGCACCGTTGGTAATTTTTTTTTCTATACACATGTACCTATATTTATTTATATCTCCTACTTTCATAGATAATATAATAAAATATATACATAATGATTGATTGATGAAAAGAACGATTTTAAAATAAATAAAATACTTTATAAATATTATAAAATACCTGCCTACCCTAAATGACTACCTCATAAAATTATTAAATATGTCTACTTTCGATCTACTGTAGGCTAATATAACTACCTCTACCTCAATATCGCAAACAAAGTCGGTGGTAAAAGCTAGTCTATCATAAATATTTAATTGGAACATCTAAAGTAACAAAGAAGAAGTACCATAGAATGTTAATTATTGATAATTATTATTCTATAAAATTTCGTAACACTCTGTTATCGATCTAAATTACTCTGAAATCAGAAAAGCGGGATAGGCAATCACAAATATCAGACACACGCGATAACGTATGAACTTGACTAAAGTTTGATAAGCTAATTCTTCATTTGTTGAGGTCAGTGCTTCTTTGACAGTCAATTGCAATTAATAGTGGGGTGATATACGTGAGCGACCGCAGCGAATGAAAGATCCTCCCGAGGGCAATTCAAAATATCTTTATTTCTATAACAACCTTTACATAATATAGCCTTAACTATGGCCCCAAACTAGGCAATGCCTGTCTCATGGAAGCCTGTTTACAAATTGCCTTTAATTGATGGTGGCGCGTATTGTGTTTATAATATTTAGTGGAAATTACATTTTATAAAAATTAAAGTTAAGACAAGAAGAAACAGAAAACATAATTAAAAATTAATTTAGTATGATAATACAATGTAAATAACCTTATTATTATTATATAACCTTATTATAACTCTAGCGGACATCCCTCCATTATAATTTACAGTAGTATTTTGAATTATCGATTGCTAATGGCGTAGTCCGGTGAAACTGTTAAGACCTTGCTTGGTCAATAGCGTAGTCAGTTCGAAAAAAAAAAAGATTGCTAATGGCTATTTTGTGTTATGAAAATGAATTTAATTTATGGTTCAATATATTACTTAAATAATATAGAATTTGAATACCTGATTGAAGGTTACTTTGCACTTCGACCTGGAATTGGTTGACTGGTACCAAGTCTCAGTGCAAAAAAGAGGAGATACCGGTACAGTGAGACGTGAAATGATCATTTACAATCAATCATTCAAAATGCCAAACTACTGTAAATGCTAATGGATGAATCATCTAAATTATTACTGCCCTTGTCGAATAGGTAATGCTATTACAAGTTTCTTGCGGTCATTTCAATGAACTAACAAAATGGTGACCCGCTTGTTAGAACCTTCGATGTAGTCTTTATGGACCTGAGAATTCATACTCCACGGTTTATTTTATTATCAGGGCGGGACGACGTCCGCCGGGCCCGGGCCGGGTTAGTAAAATATAAAATCCATTACATGATATAGTAAGATCCCGTCAAAAAACAATAATAAGGTTATTAATTATGTTATCGTACTTCGCACCAAATTAATTGTTCTAGGTAGGATATTTTATTCGCTTTGGTCTCTCACATACCACCCTCCTATTAATTGCAATTGACTAATAATGAAGCACTTTTTTTTTTATCGTTGGGAAATCCCTTATGGATACGCCACCCTCCCGGGGGAAAGGGTGGGTTATGTCTGACTCGCACAGACTAAAACCCCACGGTGTACCAACAGACCGTTTTGTGGGGGCGGCAAGGGATCGAACAAGCTAATCAACCTTGTAGAGCCGCCCCCATGGTCCGCCCGGCGGAAGGTGACCGCCGGGCTCCTACCTATAGAGGAGCAGACCGGGAACACACCGGCTGCCCCCCCTCGTCCGCCGAACCCGTGCAATGAGGAGATGGGCCCCCCGGCCCATCCCCTCAGATCCGGCTACGGTGGCAGGAGGAGTTGGGCGAAGCGCCTTCTCCTCCTGCCTGTCCATATAAAGATAAATCTAACCTAACCTAATTGCACTTCATTACTATCATATATGTAGCTGCGGTGGCGTTAATACATAAGTAACGGGTTATCCTTAGCTCTAAACTATACAATATATAATGCTATTGTCATTTAACTTTTATAAGATAATATTGTGTATATTTCATTGTCTTTGCTTAAGTAAACTCTGAAGCGTTTTACTTACCATATGTCTGGAGGCTAATTCGAAGAAACCGTACAAAACTACAGCGTAGTGCGACACCAGGTAGAGGTTGCACCACGTCGGTAACTGAACGTCGTACTTTTCTCTATTTTCCACCTGGAGAAAGATATTTTCATGATAAGCAGGAAATATAATGCGTGAAACGTTTTATGCGTGCAATCCTAAAACCTACATTTCATTGGCAGTTCCCGTGTGTACGTCCCGAAGCGCGCGTCCGCCAGGTCCTGCATCCACCTTTCGACGGCGCCCTCCCTGAGACGCCGTATCTCCCCCTCTACCTCGCTAGGAGCCGGAAGCTCCCCAATTCGTTTCCTCGCCGCCGTGAATACGTACACGGCGGCGAGAACTCCTGCCTCCAACTCCCAGGG
>MU158758.1:477116-724630 GCA_015888305.1 Antheraea pernyi
TCCGGCGCTCTCACTGACCAAACGAAACGCAACAATGCAAACACGGTTTTCTGTGAAAGGGTAGTACTACCCCGAGCGAGCCGACCCGTTCATGCTGAAACCAGTATTAGCTTCAGCGTGGCTCTACCACCATTCGTCACAATGTTATCCTTCATCGGTTTTAAACACACTGTCAACTGAGCCATCATTACTTTTTCGTTAGAAAGTTCTCATATTAAACTAGCTGTTCCCGCGACTCTGTCCGCGTGGAATCTAATGTAAAAAAACAACGACTAATAAAATTATCTGATTGTATTAAGCCCATTTCCTTATCTACTTTTCTCTCGTACTTAAGTTATGTCGTCATTAAAATTACAATAAATTTTGATAGAGTGAACCGATTTTAATGATACCAAGACCAAATGTTATTCGAGGATACGTTTTATCGTGAACACAGTACTTTAGTAATAATGCGTGTTCAAACAAACAGACAGACAGACATTTCTAAAAATGATTGAAATGTATTTTAGTACTTATTCCAAGACACCAGCAACAATTTTTTTTCACAAAAATTAATAAAGTCCAGACGTTGGCGATGTCTAGGGACACCGCCAGAACCTTCTCCCCTTGGGAGGTCGCCTCTGCCGACAGCGACTTTAAGAGGCACAGGGCGTCCACCGTGGAACGCCCTGCCTGGAAGCCATACTGCGCGTCCGCCAGATTCGGCCCCACGCCTTCTAGGTGCTGGACGACCCGGGAGGAGATAATCCTCTCCAGCACCTTACCGGCGTCGTCCAGCAGGACTAGGGGTCGATACACGGACGCGCAGTCCGGAGGGCGGCCCGCCTTTTCCATTAGACAGAGCCGCCACAGCCTAACGGGCCTTCGGGAACTGTCCGACCGCAAGACACTGGTCGAACAGCTCCCGAAGCCACCCCCCTGGGTGGCCCAAAGTAAGGCCGAGCACCCGGCCCGTGACCCCATCAGGGCCGGGTGCTCTTCACCGGTTGAGGAGGCGCTCCACGGCCCTCGTCATCTCCTCCTCCGTATCGGAGGGGGAGGACCGTCGTGAACCTCCTCGACTACCTCCCGAGGCGGGGTCATGGGAGGAGCTGGAAGCATCGGAGAGTCGGGGAAAAATTCTCCCACGACCCCCGGCCGGAGGGTCTCCGTCGCCGGGGGCGCCCAGGATCGTAACTTCTTTCGTACAATTCGGTACGGGCGCCCCCAAGGATCCCCCTCCAGTGTCTGGAGTAACTCCTCCCATGCCGCTTCTTACTCACCAAACAAAGTATCAGTTGACCAAGCTACACTCAAGTTCACAACTTGTCTCGGGTGTCTGATATTAGTGACCTCCAATCCCACTCTTCTATTGTCATACTAACTTAGTTTTACGAAATTTTATAAAATAATTATCGAAATTTAACGTTCTTTAATTCATACGGAATATCACTACATATTATAAACTAAAGCCCTCTGCCGCGTATTTCTATCTGTTCGCGATGAATTCGAAAACTACTGAAAGAATTTTCATATTTTCATTGATTTCAACAGTAAATAAAGTGATGCATGAGGAAGGTTTAGGTATATTTGTCAAGGGTTATTTTATTATTAGAGCGGGATAACGTTCGCCGGAACCGCTAGTAGACTATAAAGATAACTATGAAAACCTAATATTCTATATTTTAAAAGCTAAAAATTTAAATTTTATTTAATTCTCAAGCAATTATAATACAACTTTGTGTATGTGAAATATTTATCATTTGAAAATTCATAGGCTATAAAAGATATTCTCAAAATAATTTCAAACTTTAATATAAAGTAAAAATTTCATTAAAGTTTGAATAAAAGCACAATAACCAGTCGTAAATAATAAAACTGGGTACGAAGCCACTTTATAATATAGCCGTTATAGTATATTAGTAATTGAATTCAAAGTTTAATAAAGACAATTATAATGACCTAGTAGTAATGCAGCCTCCGACGCTCTGACAGCAAACTGGTTTTCTATTAACTTCGGTAGGAACGCGGCGAACCCCGATATCAACATGCCCTCGCTCGCTCCCGCCAGGTTCAGGAACATGAACGTCGGGTTCCGCAGCAGCGCTGCAGCCGCTCGAGGCAGCTCGTTCAGAGCGCTGAAAGCCGCTGACTTGGAGGCGGCACCCTCGTGAGCTTCCGACACTTTTGAAGCGCGGATTTCATCAGCTCCTGTCAACATGTAAGCAGAATTTTTGTAATTTCTGATCCAAGTCAGCAAAAGTAAGCAATTCCCCTCCTCCCATGCTTACGTACACATTTATATAAGTATGTGGTTGGCCCCTTATAAATAAATTTAATAGCGGCGCTCCTGATAATGAGATGTGTTTCTGGCCTGCACCTCATTTATTGAGTACGAAGTATGCAGACGTATTAGGTAGGGAGTTTATGGATGTCAGTGTGACAAAAAAGAAGAAAATTCAAATAAGAAGAAAAAAGAACAATATAAAAATCTTTGACATTCTTCGATTTATTACTCCGCAACGCTTTTACACCGCTTTAAAATATATATTGTGTGAACACATTGAAATATTACATGGTGTCCGCATTGGAATAATCGCATTCTTATAATATTTACACCAGCCGCTTGAGGAGATATTTGGAAGAATCCGCAGACACTACAATTCGACTGAAACGCCGCTGCTCCGTACAAGGTGCTGAGTTGCAGGTCAGTCCACGCTTTTATTTGTGGTTCTTGTTGTTTTATTTATTTGTAGGCAAGGCTACCGCCAACCGTTCTTACGCTCTCTATTATTTACACCTCACATTCCTGGTGGGGCCTATTTATACGGTACCACCAGCCCCATCAGTATGTTTTAATCTATTCTGGTTTCCTTATTGATTCATGGGATGCTGTGTTAGCAAGTCTAGAAATAAAGAGTTTGTAGTCTATAGAGGAATTAACTTATAGTGGTTCGCTGCTAGGGCGATGGTAGCCCAGTGGATAAGAACTCGCGCCTCACATCCAGATTCACCCATTCCTTATTTCATCAAAAATAAGCAAATGAAAGACCCCCTTTAGTGCTTACGTAATACTTGAATTACCCCGTTACACTATTTCAGATTTGACTAAAAAACATCCGATTCTTTCTCTAGACTTCACCCACTCAGAAGTTGACAGGAAGAAATTATTTTTAGCAATATTGTTACTTTCGTAAATATTATTATAATAACTGTATATAGTAAAGAATACATTCGTTATTGTATAAATTAAATATTACCTTTCGTAACAAACCAAGCCCAATTTGAGCTGTGCTTAAGATTAAAAAGAACTTCAAATTCTATACACGTAAATCGAGGTAATCGTAGTCCGGTTTCAGTCCATCAGGTCACTGTATTTTTTTTTTATGCCATAGGTGGCAAACGAACAGGTGGGTCACCTGATGTTAAGTGATCACCACCGTCCATGGTCACTAACAACACCAGAGGAGTTGCTAGTGCGTTGCCACCCTTTGGGGGAAAGAATTAAGGGAGGGAGAGGGAAAGGAACGAGGAGGGGGGAGGGGAGGTGGGCTTCCGGCGCTCTCACTGACCGAACGAAACGCAACAATGCAAGCACTGTTACTTCACGTCGGTTTTCTATGAGAGGGTGGTACTACCCCGGGCGAGCCAACCCATTCATGCTGAAACTAGTAATAGTTTCAGCGTGGCTTTACCACCATAAAATAGAAATATTTTAAAATAAATAAGAGATCTTATAAACAGTTAAAATTAGACTTGGTTTATTATGAAATGTAACATTACAAATTTTGATGAAAGGGTCTTTAATTTTCTTGTTGTTTTATTGATTTCAATTATCAGATCCAATTCAATAGAGAATAAAATTAGTAAGACTCTCTATAGTCTTCAGATAAAAATATAAATACAAATAAAAAAACGTAGTACGAACCTGGTAACTCGTATGGAAAAGCCATGAGCGGTAATGAAACGATGAGGCAGAGCACAACTGACAGTATGAACCCAATCCACCATGCCCCTATCCATACGGAACTCTGTGGAGTTATGCCTAGCCTGTAGGGGAAATTACTGTTATTGTACCCGATGGTGTGTACAGAACAATATAAAAACAAGCGTACACCAAGGCACCAAGACATTCACAATCCATCCACATTCGGCATTATTATGCCAGCATCCTCTAGGCAGCTAACTATACACTTTTTTTTAAAGCGAAACGTTTTTTCACCGCCTAAATTTTTTTCATCCCTCTATCGCATGTCGTATTACAGCCGGCGCGCGGCCGTGGTGTAAGGGTAAAGTGAAAGGCGCTCGACAGCAGCCTAGCCCAATATGTACAACATTTGAATGATTGTATTTATTATGTATTCGCTACTCCAATACGCAGATTCAAATTCAAATTTATACTTGGATATCTTGTCTACTATTGATTTGCCATTATGATTCCTATTTTGTAATTATTAAGATTAAAAACGCGATTTTAATAATACCCCATATCGAATAATTTTCCAAAAATATTCAGTTAAATATCTAAAATCCGAGAAAAGGTTCAGTTTCAGTTTCTGTTTTTGTTTTTTTTTAATAATACTTTATATGTTTTAGCGTTTGACCACAATCTCACCTAACATTAAAAGTTGATGTGGTTCAAGGTAAGCATGCTAATTCTAGGGGGGGAGACTGGCTCTCAGATACAGATGCCAATATGTGGTTGAGAACAGATTTTCAACTTGAGGTAGCCTAGACAGGCTTTGGAAAAAGCCCTATTACGACTTTTTCCTTCGTCGAAAGCTATCGCTACGATTAGAACCTCATTCGAAAATATGAAAAATCAAAAATCTATGTTATCATTCATAACTCTTTCATCTCTCATTCAAATTCATATGAGTGTCTGTACTAACCAAGATCTTCATAAAAAAAAAAGTAAATTTTCAAAAAAAAGTATTAAACGACTTCAATATCAATCACAACCCCATAAGGCACTAAAAAGCGGAAAACAAATAGTTTATCAAATTAACCAAATTAAATAAAACATATGAATATGTGTGCTACCTAGAGATGTACTGGAAGTCGGCAAGTCAGGCAACAAAGCCGAGGTGTGCTGTGCACCCTTGAGCTAGTTGTCAAAATAAAATCGGCTGAATGCCTTAAGCGCTCGCCTTAGTAGCCCGGTGAAGCTGTTAAGACCTTGCTGGGTCAATAGAGTAGTCAGTTCGAAAAAAAAAAAACATAATACGCTATTGCTAAAATTACAATAGATCGGTCTATTTGTTCGCAAGTTTAACGAAGCGCGGCAAATACATTTGTAAATAAATCGATTTCCGAATTTATATACTGTCTCTGTTATTTTTGTGTAATAAAATTCATTCGAAAGCGTGTAATGCAAGCAAACTCTGTTATTGTTACTGAGATGTTTTCACTCTACGTTTTCTTATGTAAATTTTAGTATTTGTTCTGTATAACGCGGAGATCTGTTCGCGATCTTGTTAATACATACTGTGTTAGGCGCAGTCCACACAATTTCTAATGTTGCGCGCTATTTTTTTTAACTCTCAAAAGGTTTTTACCGCACAAATATTTCAATGTTATTATCCTAGTCCAAATTAACATTATAAATAGGAATGTTAGTGTGTTTTTTTTTCGTTTATTATTAAGCTTTGAAACCTTAACTATTCAGTCCATCGTCATAAGGATAGCTTTGATCTACATTAATTCGAGTGAAGTCGAGGATAAACGCTAGTTTATTAATACACGCCTTAGCTTTTATTAATTTGTATTGATGTTATAACACTTTTTTTTTTTTTTGAAACGATCAGACAGCTTTGGAAAATTTGATTGGTTTTGGATTTTATAGCCTGTTTGTTGAGGAAATTTATACACAACAGGATGATGGACCCTTAGGAGCGGAACAATTAACATACAAATTGTAGGCCGCAAAGTACATTAGGCGAGAACGAAGTAATACTAACGATGGACCGAATGGCGCAGAAGAAATACCGAGCTCTTAGGCGGAGTAGGAACGAACTGGAGAATAGCTATAATACTAATAAAAACTTTAATTGAATTGAATAACATTATGATACAAAAGGTTTATTATACGACATTACTATACATCTATGTAGTAGGACCGTCTGAACTAGGCCGATACTGTTTCTCAGACGCTAATCTCTTCTTATGGTGTACTACAGCATGTCCTAGACATGACATTTTAATTTAATTACATGATAACATATGAATATGACATAACGTGATATAACAAGCTAAAGTACAATATTGTGAACTTAAATTATTGTGCGAATTTTGTGTCGTTACATTTCAAAAGGAGCTACATCCATTTTAATCGTTCATATAACATGTTTAGTATTTTTTAAGACGTCCAGTTTTTATACACCGAGAACGAAGTTCAAATTTTGCCGTTCATATGATTATTAGTTTTTTATTACGATCTTCATATATTCATGTACAAAATTTGAAGATCTTAATCTTGATAAATAACATAAACATAGCAATGGCTAAACTTGGATGTAGCTCCTTTTGAAACGTAACGACTCAGTTATTAATCACCCTTATTGATTTGTTATAATCATTTATATTTATTTTTTCACCCTTTATTATTATTTTTAAATTAAACATATTTTATTGACCACTTCTTTTTATGAGTTATATTAAAAAAACGTTGACGAAACAAGTCTTTATATTTGTTTTATTTATTGTTAACTACAAACTATGCGTTTACTTACATTTACGAATTTGTAAAAGGCGATTACTTGGTAAGTCTGGCAACACCTTAACTTGAACGGGAACGAAAGTACGAGAACTTATCAAAACAACACGCTGTACGAAGACGCGATATACGAACTCTCCATTAATGAATGGGAATAATAAAGCAGCCGTTAAAGCTTCGTTGCTTTTAACTAAATCACCATCTCCACTTCTTTACGGATATTGAATCTGATCGTTACCGTACCTATTTCGTGCATACAAAGAGATACCCAATTCCTATATCTTTACATAGATAGAAAAAGATATAGTTCTTATTTTATTTTTGGCAACGAATTTTCTAGTAGATTATTACTGCCATTGTCGAGTAAGTAGTGATATTACCAGTTTCTTGCGAAAATTTCAATAAAGTAACAAGATGGTGGCCGTCTTGTTAAAACTTTCCGTGGAGTTTTTGTGGCAAGTCAGAATCTATGCTCAATGGTATTATTTACCATCCACTTCACTTATGCACAATAACCAAACCTTACATTACACCTTACATAAATAACAAATATAGTATTATAAATAATACATTAAACTGAACGATAAGCAAATATTAATAAGAATTGTCAGTTATAGAATTTCAAAAATCGTTTTCTGTGTCATAGATAATATATACGGTTGGCAATTTTAGTATTTTATATATTTCCGCAAGTGCAGTATTAGTACTGGTTTTTGGCGGGGTTCTCGTGTCTCCTATAATTGTTTTTATGTTTCATTTATAACCTCAATTATAAATAATTTCTTTTGCGTAGTTTTGTCAACATTTTGCATTAGCATTAATATAATTTGGTTGTGGTGCACAAGTGAATTAGATTGAAAATAATAACTTTCAATATGTATAATGAGGTATCACAGAAGTGTCTAAGAAGGCCACCATTTTGTTTTAACTTCGAAGATCTCACAACACGCATTATAATAAGAATTGTCTATTCGATAATGACAGCACATAATGTTCATTTTAAAAAAAATAATATATAGGATATTTAGCGATTGACCACAATCTCATCTGATATTAAATGATCATGTGATCTAAGATGGTTAATACGCCTAACTTGGAGTGGACTCAAGTGCAGAGGACATACGGAACATACCAACAGGCGCTGGGCGACTTTCAACTTTTCACCACCATTATATACTTTCAATGGTGGAGATTGGTTGCAAAAGCAATAAAAAAAAGAATATGAAACTATTCTTCAAAATTAACAAATTTCAACCATAATAACAACTGCTTAGTGATGAATAACAGTAAACGGTTTTAGAATAACAAAAAGTTTATAAAACAATAAAAGTAGGTACTGAAGACGTCTCGTTCTAGTTTATTTCTAGGTGATAATATGTTAATTTAACAAACTGTACACAGTCGTACAATCCAATCTAGGGGGGGAGGGCATTGCGGGGCAATGCCCTACCTTAGAAATATCAAAAACTAAAATAAATTATTATAATTAAATTGTTTGTTCGTAGTTTGAGATAAAAAAATTGTAGTGAATAGGTACCTATCTAAATTTTTCCGAACATACCACAGTTTGTGACATTCCAGGGGAGTTCAATTATGATATTTTTTTTACTTTCGCCCTAACAGTAACCAATGCTGCCCTACCTCAAAGTCGACTCTAGATAACAATAATTAATAATAATTAGTAACCAAAAACAGAAAAAACAACGGTCCTATTCAGAAACGTCAGATAAAAAATATTGTCGGACCACTGGAAAAGCTAATTTCGATATTCGAAAAATAGCAGACGGTGCCATTTTTTTTTAATAATTCACCGCAGTAGCGCCGGCACGGCTTCATTCCCGTTTACTTTTTCGCTTTCATCTCATTGTACGTGGGTTCAGGGAACTTTTCGTATGAATTAATTTCACCGGTGCGCGGTCAGGTTTCATGGAAAATATGATTTACCGAATGACGACGGAGTTTTGTACCTCTCGACTCGACTTTACTATGATTTCACTTTTAATTTCGACGTTATTAAATGTTCAGAGCAGCGATTCCTGACGCCGTCAGGCTTCCGTGAATTAATTATATTTGTCATTGAATTTTTTAATTTGTTTTGTTGAAGTGAAAACTTCTCAAGGCGCGTTGAACGTTATTTTCCGCAGGAGATAAATTTATAATTTAGCGTCATGACATGCTAGTAAGCGTAACCGGACTTAGAATAGCGGAGCGTATTATCCCCTATACTGTGTACATCTAATGTTAATATTTATCAGCACGTCATAAATTTCATTGATTAATACACTTTAAGAAAATGTTTATAATTATTGCTCCGAGTGCCAATAGATATATATGAATATCACACTAATGTTAATAACTTCAATAAATAAATTTTAAAATCTTAATATCGTAATTCACATTATAATTAATTTAAAGAATCAAAAGAGAACACAGTTATTGCAATGTTTTGAGTTTTCACTTCTATCGGCAGACCATAAGACTGCCTCAACTTTAAAAAAAATATCTTACTCTCTATTTCATCCTTGTTATTCAACATAAAAACCTATTTCTAGAGTGTTCCGTACCTTGAGAATTTCGGAACCGCTTGCTTAGAGATCCGTAAACTGATCCAAACTTTTCATTAAGCTAAACCTAATCTCAAAAAAGTTGAGTTTAGTAGACACGCTTTGTAGACGATAACGATTAGTTATTGGCGGCGCTATTTATATACACGTTATTCTTTAGTAAAGAGTGAACAAGATGCATGCACATTATTAAATGTATAATATAACGTTGAAATAAAATCTTTCTCGTCGGTCTAAGTTCACGAATGACTATTATCCATCACTTATTACCCACTTTTTAGTGTGAATAGTGATTATCGTGTAAATTAAAATGAATTCAGAAAGTACTTAATCAAAGGATAATCAACATATATCGCTTTCCGTAATTCTAATGTTAAAACTGATGGTGCTTCTATAGTATATTTAATCAACCTTTTCATGCCTTAGAACCCGGTGAAGCTGTTAAGACCTTGCTTGGTCAATAGCGTAGTCAGTTCGAAAAAAAAAAATCATGCCTTAGAAGTTTGCGTTAGAATACATAAACGCGGACAGTAGGTTGAACTTATTATGTAAGTTTTTTTTTTAAAACAAACCTTAAGACAAATTTAAAAGCCGATGGGCGTCTGTATTAAATTTCTATTATTTTTGGAAATCGATTGTTTAAAATATGATTCAATAGACATTTCATATTTTCATACATATAAAGCCATTGGTTTGAGTTAGCTCTTTTTAATAGTAAACGAAACAACTCACGTGCCGGAATCAACTGTGAGGAAGTCTGTGTAAATGGTGAGCATTTGCCCACCGACGACGTAGCCCAGCGCTGGGCCGACAACTGCCATCGTGTAATAAATACCTGAAAATTAATTTGAAGGTGTTAGGGCCACGCTGTAGCTATTACTAGTTTCAGCATGAATGGGTCGGCTCGCCCGGGGGAGTAACACCCGACCCACAGAAACGCCGACGTGAAGTAACTATGCTTGCATTGTTGCGTTGCGTTCGGTCAGTGAGAGCACCGGAGACCCACCTCCTTTCCCCCTTTCTCTTCCCCTTTCTCCTTTCCCCTACACAGGTTGGCAACGCACTTGCGACTCCCGTGGTGTTGCTAGTGTCTATGGACGGTGGCGATCACTTAACATCAGGTGACCCACATCTTCGTTTGCCGCCTTTTGACATATAAAAAAAAAAACAACTATTCATATACCTTGGGGAAATGTATGTGAAATAAATAAATTATTACTATTTTAATAAGTGTATGTTGTTTGTCTGAGATAATCGAACGGTTTAACTGATTTTGATGAAGCTCTTACTGGTAGCTGCAGAAATGTTCAGAGTTATATGGTTATATATTATTACATTCAACAGGGTGACATTTTGAAGGTGGTAGAGCCACACTGAAGTTATTATTGGTTTCAGCATGAATGGGTCGGCTCGCCCGGGGTAGTACCACCCTCTCGCAGAAAACCGACGTGAAGTAACAGTGCTTGTATTGTTGCGTTTCGTTCGGTCAGTGAGAGCGCCGGAGGCCCACCGCCCCTCCCCTCCCCTTTCCTCTCCTTCTCCCTCCCCTAACCCTTCCCCCAAAGGGTGACGACGCACTTGCGACTGTTGTTGGTGTCCATGGACGGTGGTAATCACACAATATCAGGTATTAAACGTTCAAGTACAAATCATGTAGAAAGAAATGCTAAATAAAAAAGGTTTTCATGAAACTTCCACGCTTTCAGAATTGGAATTATACAACTAGTAGCATGATGCTTGTCTACTCGAATTTCGATACTTACACCCACACACATACTTGTAAAATATAGAAAGAAACAATGAGAGAGAGAAGCGGCAATAAGGAAGCATAACACTTTTTCCTTACGTGACGATTTCTACCATCACCTCATACTATAGATCGCGTACCTATAAATGCCAATTTTCTACATTCCAGTCCCACTTTAGTTTATTCAAAAGCCTTAGAAAATACCATGCGTGTTACAGTTGACATTACTTTCGGCGGGTAACTTATTTTTTTTTGTCGTTATTTTGAGGATGGTTTCAATTTTCAAACTCCAAAACAAAAAGTCATGCACATAAGGGTTAAAATATTTCGTTCTAAAAAAAAAAAAAAAAGTCGTACTACCTAGGAAACAACAAACTAATATCTAAATGTATATAGTGAATTTTCCGCCCATTTAACGCATTTCCCACGCAGCGTTCATACGGGCTCGTCCATAAATATATGCACAACCGCGCGTTGAGAATAAAGCTCAGTATGAAAAAGTGTCGGTTTAAACAAAAGCTTAGAGTGGCACCAGTATCGCTTTTATAGGTAAACCCATTCCCATGAGACCCCGTTTTCACAGCTGAAAGCCGCGGACTTGATAGAGTTTAGGGTTGTAACACACTGAAAGATTTACTTTTAATAATAATATATTGTACGCCAAAAAAAATTTTTGTTGTTGAAAAGTAAATGATGTTAAACCACTTGAGACCCAAAAAATAACAAAATTTTGCTGCCTTCGAGAAATATTACTTAACTTTCTCAATAGAAAAATAATTATGTATGTAAGCTTAGCAGCAAGGTATTTTATTTTATATTTTCACTTCATTAGGTTGATATATAATTATGTCTAGAATAGAATCGTATATTATCGATCGTAATAGAATCATGTCAAAATAACTCCCATATATAAGTCAGGTGATAAAAAAAAGGTTGAAAACTACCGCCCCATAAGTATCCTGAGCTGCTTTGCAAAGGTCTTTGAAAGTTTAGTGTATGACCATTTGCCATTTATAATCATTTGCGACATAAGATTAGTTCAAAACAACATGGTTTTGTCTCGGGACGCTCTACGAGCTCCAATCTAATTGAATTCATAACTTATCTATGTGAATCTTTTAATAAGAAAATACAGGTCGACGCCATTTATACAGACTTTTCAAAAGCTTTTGATCGTGTCAATCACTCTGTTCTTTTAGCAAAACTGGCTCATCTAGGTATCCACGGTGACCTTTACAGATGGATAAGCCCATATTTATCAAACAGGTCACAGTTGATTGTACTTTTTGGTTTTGACTCGGTACCATTTCTTGCTACATTCGGTGTACCACAAGGTTCTAATCTAGACCCTCTTTTATTCTTGGCATTTATTAATGATCTCCTGGATTTATTAGATTGCAAATGCCTGGCATATGCCGACGATATCAAAATTTTTCAAAAGATTTATGGAGATAACGACACATTTCAGCTCCAAAACAACCTCAATATTATACAATCTTGGTGTACCGAAAATGGTATGGCACTAAACGCACAAAAATGTAAAACCATGACATTTACTAAAAACAAAACTCGTTATACTTTCAATTATAAAATTGAAGGAGTCAATATTGATCGAACAGACATAGTGCGAGATCTAGGTGTCATGATTGATTCTAAATTATCATTTAGACCTCACCTCGACCATATCACAAGCAAAGCCAATAGAATGATCGGGTTTATAATACGTACAGCCAAACCACTTAAATCTATTAAATCATGGACCATTTTATACATTACTTTGGTTCGTAGCATTCTAGAGTATTGTTCATCAGTATGGTCCCCGTTCTATAAAAGTCATATAGACATGATTGAGTCCATCCAGCGACGCTTTTTAAGGATACTGTGCAGTAAGTTTGGTATCAGAAATAGAATCACTGAATACAAAGATAGACTTTAAAAAATTCAATCTAAAAAGTCTTGAACACCGAAGATCTATAGCTGACTTATGTATACTTTACAAAATAGTAAACGGTAGCTTTGGTAGTGAGCTACTCGGGCAAATCAATTTCAGAATACCAACTCACTCAGTACGAGCTCAGCAATTATTTCATTTACCAGCAGTTAATAACAACGTTTCAAAAAACAATCCGTTGTATCGAATGTGCAAGTACTATAACGAATTCTGTGTTCACAAAGACATAGTTAATGACAGCTTTAAAAAATTTAAGGAACATATTGTATTGGAAACATAGACGTATGATAGTCGTGTATCCCTAATATTCATTTTATCATTACACTAGGCTAACTGTGGTTATTGTTACAATTGATAATGTTGTGTACAATTTATAATTGGATTTCAGATTTATTATGTTATAATAGTTATGTTACTCATATAATTTCAATCTGTTATCTGTAATTGTACCTTTTTGTAAACAATAAAAATAAAATAAAATAGCCTATTCGACTTTCGAGATACAAAATTCACGCCAGATCTCGTCGATTCAAAAACTTCAAAATCTACAATGCCATATGAACTTAATGATGTCAAGTGGTTAGCATTTATTACTAGTTTATCTCGACAATTTTACTTGGTTACACAGCGGGTTATCATTCCGAGCAAAAAGCATAAAAATCTGATTACCCGTGTAACCGAAAGTGAAAGAATGAGGTGTGACCAGAACCTACACAATCTTCAAACGATAATACTATCGCTTCACCTACGTTTCTATTCGCAGGCTGAAAATATGGCACTAAAGAAAAACTATGTACCCCATTTTAAAAACGTTGCATGTACGGATGACTGTGGGCTTTTATAGAGTTCGTATGGACAAGGGAAATGGAAATATATTGCACCAAATAAAATAGAACATTTAGTATTTATGTTATACCTTATAGAAATAGGGGAATAAATGTCGGAGTGAATACACAGTTGATGATTTGTAATTGATTTAATCCACCATAACGAAATCCACTCCACTCTTTGAAGTGAAATACAAAATGCGGATGCTATATATCAGTAAATTTCAAAATGATGTTTTTTAAACATTTATTGAAATACGCTTGAATTTTGATAAGTGGACGATCAACAGTTTTCGAATAATTGACTTTGAATTGAATAAATACATCGAAAGATATAATTATAGCCTGGTTTGTGTGACATACACTTTACACGGTGGAGAGCTCTCGATGCCGCGGGCTGCGCGCACACTACTCCCTCCGCGACGTTTGAATACGTCTTGGAGAAGCACTCACTCTCGAGAGGAAGTGGATACGAGAGTGTGAGAACGCGACTAATGGAGAAATATTGCTTGAGATACTTTCTCACCCGAAAGTCTTACTTATCCCGCATTTTGTCTTTTCGGAATCCGAATAATTTGTATTGAGTCGGTAGATTTCAAAATGAGCTAAAACCATTTTAACCGTTCATATATAATAACATGTTTATTTTTTTTAAGATTCCCAGTTTTTATACACCGAAAACGAAGTTCAAATTTTACCGATCATAAGGATTTTAGTTTTTTTTTATAATCTTCCTTCAACAACCTTCTTATGGAGGGTAGAGGTAAGGAGAACTATCTCATATGGGGGATTTGCTAAAAAGTGTGCAACTCTAAGCACTTACTAATAGTTCCAAGACTTTCCAAAATGTCGCTAGCATAGGCAAAGGTTATGGACAGTCCGAAATAATCATGTAAATATAATTTAAAAAACTGCGTTAAGAAAACGTGGAAAGTGATAGAATTTGTATAAACTTTTAATAATACGTTTAGTGACTATTGAGTGTTTACTTTTATAAAACTTGTTGAAATAATTTAACAATAATGAACCCTGTTGCTACTGTAGCGCCATCCTAATTTAACGCAATTTGACGGACACTTTGTCACAACACAGAGATGGTTCTTCTTATCTCTACACTTCATACTTCATCTAAATAATATAATATACTTATCTTAGAGCCGAAACGCGATACGCTAAAGCGATCATTTAATGACCACGTGTGTGGTGGTAACATTATGAACAAGTACGTGTGTACTACCCCTTTAGACCCATATTTATTAAACGTAAGGGAATAATAACTCTTATGGTCCGTACGAAGTGGTTTGTCGTGTTTATTACCGTATTCTGTGGTGGGGTGTGGATATTGTACAATTTTATGACATAGGTTAATCGTTTTACAGTGAGATAGGTCCGTATTCTTAGTTTTTCAATACCTATTTATGTTTCGATTTAATAACATAACAAACTCTGATATACATAAAATTTAACGCATTTTATCTGTTTTCATCCATATTTAACAATTAAAAAATAACTAATCACACTATCACCTGTATGAAAGGTTAAATCGTGAATAACAATGTATGAACATTTTAGAATTATTCTATACTAACAACCTGTTCCGACGTCGTATAGGTGCGGCGCGCTTATTAATGTGACGTCACATGTGGTCAAGTGATTTAGATAGATGTACTATAATTTTTTTTGAAGTGAAACTTCTTTAGGCGCTTGAGGATAACATTTTTGCAGATGTAACGTCATTTGCCGTAAACGCAGATTTTTCATCTATTTTTCAAGTCTCGGAAATCTAAAGTTTTACTATAAAATAAAAATAATAAATTAATTTATAAGTCTTCTAAAATAATTATATTTAATCTATAATTATCCATTTCATTAAAAAAAAAACTAAATTAAATTAATTTTTTTTTTAATTAAATGGATTAAATTTTTTTGATTAAATTAATTTAATTTAATCAATTAAATTATTTTAATTTTAATAATTATTTTTTCTTATAAATTAGTTCGCCAAAGAATTTTCACTTCTGACATGTGTACTTTTACGCACGCACTTTTTTTTACATTTTGAGTTCATCAAAGTCAAAAATTTTTTTTGACTAGCTAGGCTTTTAGCCAGTCAGGCTGGCAATCCTTGTATATACAGTAGAACCTCGATAAGTTAAACCTTGATAAGGTAAAAACCTCTATAACTTCAAAAAATAATCTGTACCCTTCCCCTCAGAGCCTAAACCCTCTATTACTTAAAATATGCACCCTCGATAACTTAAACTACTAATTACAGTATAAGCCCTCAGTTACTTAGAGAAATTTTTCGATGAGCTCTGTATCATAAACTGTCTCTCAATGAGTCATTTCGAAGGAATGTACAAAACAAAAAGTTTCGCGAAATTTATTGATTGCAGTATTTACAAGTTAAATTGTTAACAAAAATAATAAGTGTACAATCTCCTATTGTTTCTTTGAAATCCCTAAAAGCTGTATTTGCGCTGGTTAGGACAGTGGCTTATTTGGATGATTAGTTGTTAATCACTGTCCAGGAAATTGTGCTGTGTAGAATGAGTTCAAAACGAAAATTAACAACACTAACACACGCTGATAAATTAAAAGCGGTGAAAATGGGTTAAAAGGGAGAGATTATGGGGCTCAGTTTGGAATACATTAAAGTACATTATCGCTTATAATTGAAAAAGCAGCTGAACTCTTGAAGAAACGAAAATATGGAGAAAGTCCTTTGTGTAAAAGACGAAAAAAAATTGCTGAATTCCCTATTTTAGAGCAATGTTTATTTAGGTGGTTCAAACAGTGTCCAAACCAAAACAGACAGTTTTGACAAAACAAACAGTGTTACAGACCCATACTGAAACTTTGAGAAACGGTATGATTTAGCCTTTAAGAAAGTGTGCAGCGAAAGTTCGAGTGTAAATTAAACCCTTAATAAGTTAAAAACTCTATAACTTAAAATATTTTGTGTTTCCCTTGGATTTTAACTTATCGAGGTTCTACTGTATATAGATTTATTTGTCTGTTGGTCGGAAACGGCACTAACGATTTCAATCAATTTTTCTATTTATATAACGTTTTACTTTTTAATATAATATTCCCTAAAAAAACGCAATTTTGTACAAAAAAAAAACATATTGCAGTATTTGCATTGCTGCGAATGATAATTTACTGGTACCTCAAAATGTTATTTGATGGTGTTATAAGAAACTATACCAATACGAATAAGTTCGGCTTACAGGCAACAATGCAATTATTGCGTTAACCTACCGAGCAAGGCAAGGTCGGACGCCCAGGAACTCACTGTACAACATTTACACTATGTTACCATACATACGCTGTTCAGTGTAATGGTTATAGCGGCGGATGTTCGTTTAGGTTGGATTACTGCGTAATTATGTCGTCTTTCTCGTGATATTAACCTTTGCGTTCAAGGAACCTTGAAGTTAGTTTTTTTTTTAAATGTAAAAGCAAATAGTAAACGGGCATTTAATTCATGTGATGTCGAATGAACTCTAAGGTCTAGAGATAGATAGATATCTATCTGTAACAAGCCTTAAACATGAGACATGAAACTGGTTCGCTTGGCTTGGAATAGCTTGGTGTTAATGAAATGTCGTGGCGGTCGAGAGGTTTTTTTTTATATTGTAGCTCGGCAAAATGACTGCACTGTGCCTGATGGTAAGCACAATACAATCCAAACACAATGGCGACCACCAAGTGACACACTATCCATCCGGTCGCCGCTGACATGCCGGCCTGGAAAAAGCTGGATATGCACAGGCTGATCCCGAAACGCGACCGGCAGAAGCGAATCATTATGACGGGCTATTTCGCCATATGCATGGTGGTCGCGACCCAGTCGGTCTTTAAAACCCTCCCACCCCGTAACCGTAGAATATCAATGCCAATACGTTATGGTCTCGCGTGGTTATTATGCTGACACCTTCCTTCGGAACGAGATCTATGGTCCTGCAATGGGTCTTACACGAGCGTACACTTCTTTAAAAGTCCGGAAACGCACTTGCGACTCCCCTGGTGTTGCTAGTGTCTATGGACGGCGGTGAACACTTACCTTCAGCTGACCCGCCTGTTCGTTTGCCCTCTATATTAAAATAAAACAGGTTGGTCCGATGATTACTTACACTTCTTTTTCAATGTTTGGCTTAATTTTTTTATAACTTAGAAAAGTAAGTTTCATTTTCATCGACACAATGTATTAAGTGCACTTGATTAAAATCTAAGAATTAGCCACTCACCCAAATATACAGAAGACATCTTCTTGGAAACGTTTTCGTCTATATATGTGACACCAAGAGTGAATAGTGGGGTTGCACCTGCGCCGTGCAAGAGCTGTGCGAAGACAAACACTGCGACTGCCCACGCGCCGCCCTCCGCTGGGGCATTATCATCACACCTACTCGACTGTGAATAGCATTTCTGATATTTACTAGATGTACGTTTTTTTATATAGTAGCACGGTAAAGTGACGGTGTGGTATATAGTCATCATCATCATCAGCCTGTAAGAGTCCCACTGTTGGGTCATAGGCCTTTTCCCCCGAAGGAAGGTATGAGCGTAATCACCACGTCTGCCAGTGACGTACTGGCGATTTCGAACTCTGAGAAATCGACAGTTTTATGAACATTTCTCTGGCTTAGGGCTGATTTCCTTCACCGTCAGCCGATAGCGAAACCAATTTAAATTAGTAAAAATAAAAATATTTAAAAATTCGTGTGAAACACTCAAAATTTTGTGTAAAAAAATCTTTATATATATAATTATTCTGTCCGTGTGTATGTGAGTGAACTCTTCCTAAACGGGACAGATTTAGATGAATTTTTAGTGTGTTCAGATGGATTCAAGAATGGACCTGGTAGGTGGCGCTGCTATTGAGTTTTAGGATTTTTTTATTCTCAAGGCAGGACAAATTCCCAGATGAGAAATGAACAGAGAACAGTCGGGAAACTTCATAATTGACTGATTGACGTAAATTGTTCAATTGGTATTCGATTTAATTATATAGTCGTACTGTTAACACGTTCCGTGCCAAGCCATTTTTGCCAGACATTTAATATTTTGACAAAAAACGTGACATAACTAATTCTTTCGTTTTCAGCAGTTATCAAATCGTGGACCACTGGCGGTACACGTAGCCTAAAAATCAAGAATAACGTGTACCACCGATGGCACACGTGGCACGGAAAGTGTTAAGGGACGATTCAGGCTAATTTTCTACGTTAGTAAACTCGTACGAACCCGGGTGGGGAACTAGTATATTAATAAACAGAAACTCACATTACGAGTTGGCATGCAAAGATCATCGTTGTCATCGCCTGCAATCCTATAAGGTGGGACGATGAAGTGCGGCAACGCGAACAGTAAGGAACCTGTACCCATGAGCAGAACACCCCAACCGAGCCACCTCGGCTTGGAGGAACCACTACGCCCACCGAGGTATGTCACCGGGGCTAGGCAAGCGAAGGAAGCCATGTCGTACCTTCAAATAAATTTGAAAGACAGTCTGAAATCACGTTGAGTCTATTTGCGTCAATCTTATTTAAACTAAAATAATAGTTTTTAATTCGCGATGGGAATTCCAATCTATTCCGAGTTTTAATTGTCACAGATTTTGAAGTGAAAACTTCTTTAGGCGCGTTAAACGGTATTTTTGGCAGGAGATAAAGTCATCGTTTCGCGTCATGATATGCTAGTATAGCGTGACCGAGCGTATTGCGCTTGCATGGCTTGCGTCAGACTAGCGACGCGTAGTATAACGGTCTGTTGACGTCTAATACTGATGTTCTGTATTTAGTTTGAGCAGACTATCATATATTTGATTAATTAATAAACTGTATATAATTATTGTTCGGAGTGCTAATATATGTGAAATCAGACTAATATTTATAATTTCAATATACAAATTATGAAATTTAAATAATTCATTTAAAAATTCAAAAGAGAATACAGTTATTTCATTGTTTTAAGTTTTCACTTCTGTCGGCAGTCCTTATGACTGCCTCGGCCTTTTGTACATTTATTGTACTTAATTCAACTTGAGTATTCTTGTTATCTTAATACAAAGCTGAATTTACTTTAGCTAATAAGTTAACACAACATTTATTGATTCTAAGGCGGTACGAAGTTCGCGTGCTTAGCTAGTTTTTTTTTCTGACTGACCACTTGGCTTTAGGGCCTTTACAGCTTCACTTACTTATTACCTACTTACTAAGATAGTTACTCTTTCTCTCCATCACTGTGGCGGTTACAAAAAAAATATTTAGTGAAGACACGAAATATTATTAATAATTTGCCTTATAAGAGACTTTTCCTCGAAACGCGAGCTTTAAATCTTAATTATTACCATATAAAATATCTCTAGTGAAACAAAGCTTAATTGAAAAAAAAGGCACTTTCAATAACCTTCATTTTTGTATTACTTATATTTGGCTTTTATGGATGACTAGTTTGCCGACCACTGAGCTAGTGTATTATAAATGTAATTGTTTTTTTAAGCTAAACTAAAGTCTGGATTTATTTAGATCGATCAAATATAAATCACTTTTTCCCTCGCAAAAATGGCGACTCCGTAATCGCCTTCCAGGAATGTATTTAATTATTTATACAAATACAAATTATTTACACACATTAATAAAACGGTAATTAATACTACATTATTATTCTATAATAAATTTATGCTAATTTTCATTTGAAACATTATATTAGTAATGTAGCGATAATTATAATTACATGAACGTTCTTATTGTATAAAGTTATCATACCCTCCAGCAATAACTCCAGTCTGCATGGACCTCAGACCGAATCTCTTTTCAATTGTTGTTATCACCACATTGACGAATCCATTCACCACCATACCTGAAGAAACAAAAAGCAATAAAAATACATATTTTAAAACCTAAAAGATTTGACCGTTCTCATTAACTAATATTCCTAAACCATCTGACAGTGTTATATGTTATAATCTTTTTTTTTGGCTACCAATCTTCTATACATTATTACTACTAATGTCAGAAGGTAATGACAGTAAAAGTTTCTTGTAGTAATTTCAATGACCTAACAAGATGGTGGCCGTTTTTCTAGAACTTTCCAGGAATTTTTGTGATATTATTTCCCATGCACTGCACTTGTGCACAATATCCAAACTATATTACGTAAAACACCACCAATATTACAAAACGTAAAGCGAAATAACACAAAATTGTGTAAAATATAAAATTCACTACCTAACATTCCAAGATCCCGCTAAAAGGTGATAAGTTCATGTATTAAAAATAACATGAGTACATGAACAATTAAGTTCTCATAAAAAAGCACCGATTAAAATATTGTAAGAGACATTATCGTTGCTGAATAAAGACAAACTCGATTAGTCATGTTCAAATATTTGAACGCTCTTTCAAAAGAAACCCTCAATAATAATATACTTAAAAAAATAATGCGTTACGGTCGAATTTCAACCACTACACGATCAGTAATATAGATAGATTTAGATACATTTTTGCAGCCTTAAGTAAAGGTTGATGTCAACAAATATTAATAAAAAAAACAATCAAATGTCAATAAAAATAGTTTCACAAAACTGCAGCCGGTCAATATAAGTTGCCGGCTATTAAAATTGCACGTCCGCCGCCGGACATTGCGATGGGACGGATCGACAGTTCTGAAATAGACTGCCAAACGCCAAAATCCACTACCATCAAGACTATAGCGGACATTTTTCAACGAATAAACTATTTTATTTTGTACAAATGGCGGGTTTTTCTTTGTCAACCAATCTTCTAGTAGATTATTACTGTGATTATCTATTACGTAATGAAGTTTCATGCGGTCATTTCAATGTTCCAACAAGATGGTGGCCCCCTTGTTAAAACTTTTCAGGTAGTTTTTTGTTTTATTTTTTATTATTTCCCATACACTTCACTTCACTTCACACAATAACCAAAGTATATCGCGTAAAACTCCAGCAATATTACAAAATATAGAACCAAATAACAAGATTATGAATAAAATATAAAATCATCTACATGACATTCCCAAATCCCGCCAAAAACTCCAAATGGCATGTTGTTTTTTTTTTACACAGATTAAATCTCGTATTCAGCCATTCAGAGAATAGATTAATAAGGTGATGTAACCTTCATCTTTATTGCGATAACAAAACTTCGTGGTTAAAAATGATTACGCCCGCTATCAAGAGAGTAATTATTTCGAACAGTATAGTTAGCGTCTTCCTGATGACTTTAGTCTTCACCTATATTCTAACACCCTTGTTAGAACTTTCCACAAAGTTTTAATGACATTTCAGGATTCGTGTTTACTTCATTTGTACGCAACATACAAATTATGTACCGATTCAAATGAAAAGCTCAAAATATGAATTCGAATAACTGTTTTTTTTTAATATATATCATAGATGGCAAACGTACAGGTGGGTCAACTGATGTTAACTGATCACCACCATCCATGGACACTCACAACCCCAGAGGGGTCGCAAGTGCGTTGCCACCCTTTGGGGGGAAGGGTTAAAAGAGGGAGAGGGAGAGGAGTGAGGAGAGGGGAGGGGAGATGGGCCTCCGGCGCTCTCACTGCACTGTTACTTCACGTCGGTTTTCTATGAGAGGTTGGTACTACCACTGTACAAATAATTCTAATTATTGCAATAGTTTGCAATATTTGTTTTTTTTTTATTAATCAAATAGTTAAATTTTTGGATTTACGATTCAATTTTCAAATCGGATTATGCAATTTCAAATACTCTGTTTAATTTATCTCATACTTATCACTGTCATGTGCGAATTGTAAAGTTGATAAAAAAAGGGGAATCAGTAGCGTCTGTTTGCAACGACAACCCCTAACACTAAAATATATACTTTTAAACCCGTGTTCATGAACTGTTTAGGCGGAATATTGTTTATTTAGGCGAAAAATATGAAATAATATGTCAAATATTATAAATAAAACAAGCTATTAAAAAAATAGGACAACCCTAACGTCTGAAAAATCTGTATATTTTCTATTAGACGATTAATTTTATAGTTTGTTTTAAAACCGTGGTATATATATTACACAATATATATAAATATTTTAACATAAAAAAAAACTAGATGACAATTTTCATGAAGCTGTTTTTTTCCGATATTTCATTCACGGTCATGAGTTTATAAATCAGGAAACTGATGTACATTAGTATAATGTAAATTATATGTGATTAGTCATTTCGGTAGGAGAATTACGATTTTATCATAATATATATTTTGTCAAGGACGCACAACTTGCAATGAAATTGTATATTTAAATATTTTTTGACAACGATAGCGTAGGAATAGCTTTAAGCTATATTTTATTGTTAATAAATTGTATGTTTTAATTTAAAGCGGATGAAGTTGTGACAACATCTAAGAATATTATTAATTATATTGCAAAATAATTTAAAATCTATGACATCATATTTTTTTTGTCACTTCTCGATGGTAAGTACGATTTCTTTAACGTTCATAAATGCCTTTTCACCGTCTCAAATGAATATAGTTTATCACATTATATCTTAAGAAATGCAACTGCTAAAATTTTTACTCAACCTACAAACACAAATTTTATTATTATTCAAAATCACATCCCGCCTAATTGAAAGTAAGTAGATAAAAACATAAAACCAATAATGACCCTTATAAATACACAAGGGTGTTACTTCACAGCGGAATCCATTATCCGGCTAACCGATAACGTTTAGATTCGACTGTTAAAAGACGCCGAACAATGGGCCGCCCTCTCCCTGCGAAAACAGAACACTCTGTATACAGAAACGTGATGCCACGTCACGTACTACCAAAAATATTGCTTTAGACTTGTCGCACACCGAGTTATGACATTTTTGAAGTGAAAATTGATATGACACGGTCAGGAAAGATTTTCTTTACACATGCGTTAAAAGTATATAGTTTATGCATTCTCATATATATATATATTTATAACTTAATACATATAAGACAAAATTTCACTTCCTCCGTGTGTACATACAGATACACGCACTGTTTTTTATCTCACTATTGAACATAAGCAAATCATTTTTGTTCAGTTATTAGAATTAATTAACAGTTGTTAACCAATATTAGAATATTATTAGAATTATAGAACTATATTTCATTTTTAAAAGATTAATTTTTCTAGCCGGTTAGAAATCATCACTACAAACGAAATAAATCGGTAAGAAACTCAACGAGGATAAACAATTTTTTGCTATTCTTTACTACAAACTTGGGGTGTAAGGGGTGTCGAATAACATCTAAGACTTGAGACACTCAAGCCAACCTCACGTGCACGTGGTGCACCCTGCTGAATAACGAACGAGGCAATGGCGAAAGCGGGGTGGTAGGGTTTTACAGCCTGACTGAGTCGCAACCACCATGTATATGGCGAAAAAGCCCGTCATAGTGATTCGCTTCTGCGGGTCACGTTTTGGGATTAGCCTGTGCATATTCAGCTTTTCGCAGGCCGGCATGACAGCGGCGACCGGCGATGGATAGTGTGTCACTCGGTGGTCGCCATTGTTTTTGGATTGTACTGTGCTTACCATCAGGCACAGTGCAGTCATTTTGCCGTGCTACAATACAAAAAAAAACTTTTTTTTTTATTATTTCTCCAGCCACTTAGTCCGTCATTTTTCTGCTTTCGTTTATTTTATTAGTTATGTTCAAAACGTTTTAAATCTATGCAACTATTGTTATTATTTTACTTAACCATTATACATCGGATTTAAACTGAGAAAAAACTAGTGCTAGTTTGGAAAGCATCACAGTCATCTAGAAGAGCCGACAAGAAACTCGATCGGGTTTATCAATTGTTTTTTTATTTATTTTATTTTTTACTATACTAGTGTTTTTACAGTCATAGACCATACTTTATAATTGATTCACAGAGATGAGTCATTGAGTTATACCGTATAAAAAACGTTAAAAAGTTTTCGATAAGGCAAATTGCTTAGCATGATCCAAGGAGTATTAAAGAAAAATCTGAAAACTTTTTAAAAAGCATATCTTTAGAACCTGGTGGTATTACCAAAGCATATGAAACAATTTAATCATCTATTATAACAAGGTGCGGTATGAATTCGAAAATTATTTGTGTGTTTACTTCCTTCATTCTGTAAACGAAATACCTAACCGCTCGCAGTGTACCACAACCTTTATAAGCTCCTTTCATAACAAGTTTTGTAAATGAATTCACGGAATATTTCAATGAATGCTTTTCAAATTCTAAGGGATGATTAATTAGCGCCCGTTAACGCTTTCTCATGATCACACTTAATCGGGTAATTGGGGTACTGAAATATTTTACCCATAATTTACCCCTTTGTTAAAAAAACTTTACACTGAAGTAAATATGGCATGCATATTAAAGACTTTTATATGCAGTATCGTTATAACCAACATATAATGTTCTGTATTACTTGTGTATCTAACGTTGTTTTCGTTTTTTACATTTTTTTGGCTAATAAATTTTAACCCTATCCAAATATATAAATTACATTTTTGACACCCATATCAAAAATTCTCCATCCCAAAGGATCATAATAGATTGAGAATTGTAATATTTAATAAGTTATTCAATAAAACAGGCAAAATAAAAATTTATATCTTAAAATTGAAAATTATCGTCATTTAGGCACGGTTAAACGGTATCGGAATTTGTTTCTCTCTTAAATATTTTTAGGTTATAAACTAACGATTTGAATGATACCCCAGTCAAAAAATCAATCTTGGTAAATAACGGATAGCCTAATGTTCATATAAACAATGAAATCCAATACGAAAATATTGTATTTTATACCGCATTATTAAAAGTGATTTGATGGAGCTATAGATTCAGGTTTGCAAAATAATCGAATGCTGATAAGTGATGTTATTAAAAACATATATACAAATTCTTAAGTTCCTTTATACGTACTAGTTGTACAAATTTATGTGGAAATAAATATTCTTAGGATACTATTAAAAATTATTATCAGAAAAAAAGAAACCCTTAATTTTGACCTTTTTTTATAACTTTCCACAATTTTTCCCGCACTAAATTTGCAATTAAAGTTAGTGTACTTTATTTTTTTTATATTAAGTGCATTTAAAAGTTATGTAAGATACTTCACGGTTTTATCTCAGGATATTAGTTGGGAAAAATTGTCCCCTATCTGCGCGGAATCCAAACAAATGGTGAGGCTTATACGAGTTGCGGACAAATCCAGGAAAACAATGAAACATACCGGACGACACGCAGTTCCTTTACCGCCTGATATATTTCAGTGATAATTCAAGCATTTATTATTGTCTTTTCTTCGTATTAGTACTTTTAGTTTATTTTGTTCGTAATTGTTTTGAAAGGGTCTACAAATTGTCAATCTGTCATTCACATCCCTTATGAAAATCTTGTATGAAAATCAATTTTTTTTTTCAATCCATGGAGGCAAACGAACAGTTGGTTACCTGGTCACCTGCTGTTAAGTGATCACCACCGTCCATAGATACTAGCAACACCAAGGGAGTTGCAATTGCGTTGCCAGCCTGTGCTTGGGGCTGGGGGTATAGGAGGGGGGCAGATGAGCCTCCAGCGCTCTCACTGACCGAACGAAACGCAGCAATGGAAGCACTATTACTTCACGTCGGTGTTTTTGTGGGTCGGGTGGTACTACCCTGGCCGACTCGACCCATTCATGCTGAAACCAGTAATAGCTTCAACGTGGCTCTACCACCAACAAATTCCATTATTTCAATTTAGGCCCTACTCATGCACTTTCAAGTCACTACCAGGATCACAAGAGATCTCAGTCATCGAAAGGTACCGGCAACTAATTGGTCTATGTTTTTATTTATATTTTATTATAGAACTAGCTGTGCCCGCGACATTCGTCCGCGTGGAACCTGATGTAAAAAATAGTGATTAATAAAATCATCTGATTAAGTAAGATTAAGATTGGGGTGTAAGGGGTGTCGAATAACATCGAAGACCTGAGAACATCCAAGCCAACCTCACCTGCACGTGGCGCACCCTGCTGAATAACGAACGAGGCAATGGCGAGCAGAGGCAAAGCGGGGTGGTAGGGTTTTACAGCCTGACTGGGTCGCGTCATAGTGATTCGCTTCTGCGGGTCACGTTTTGGGGTCAGCCTGTGCATATCCAGCTTTTTACAGGCCGGCATGACAGCGGCGACCGGCGATGGATAGTTTGTCATTCGGTGGTCGCCATTATCTTTGGATTGTACTGTGCTTACCATCAGGCACAGTGCAGTCATTTTGCCGAGCTACAATAAAAAAAAATCCATTTACTTATCTACTTATCACTCGTACTTACGCTGCGTCGTTATTAAAATTACAATAACTTTTGATAGAGTGGACCGACCTTAATGAAATGAAGACTAAGTTATTCTCGAAGATTTGCTTTATGATCTCCTTGCTGTGCTTTTATTGTGAACCCAGTACTTTAGTAGTGATGCGTTTTCATACAAACTGACAGACATCTCTAAAAACATTAGAAATGTATTTTATTACCTATTCCTAGAACCCCGCAACAATTTTCACGAATATCTAAAAATACACGTTAAATTTGCATTCTTATTATATTTATGTATAAGATAAGACAATAGGAGTACATTTTGCGGATTGTGCAGAGAGGGTATTGCTTCACCTTGTAATAAAATGCTTATATAAATGTTGTTACGCTTGAACTTATTGTTCGATTAGTCGATAATATGTTTTGGTGGTATATTATACTAACTGTTACGCGCAACATGGTGCACATGGAATTTAACAAAAATTTACACAACACCCTATTTTTGTGTCCAAATTAAGTGTAAGCTAAGTTACTCCTTATAACATCTACTAGTGAAAATCTTGTCAAAGTTGGTCCAACCGTTTTAGAGATTAGCCGGTGCATTTTTTTAAAGTGATTGTTTTGTAAGTTATAACAAAACAGTTTTGTCTTTGTTTGGTTAGACTTGCGAACAAAGTTAATGCGAGCCGGCCGCGGCAGCAATGCGCGAGCGCGATAGTTTTAATACCTAAGTACCATACGCGTTCAGTCGCTCTTGGTTTACGCATTCGCGTCACCGGTATCCTCGACATGTTCGTTGTGAATCTGGCTATAGTCGCCCACAGTTACTTGTATATCACTACATATAATAAAAGTCGTCCGCCGCGTCTGTCCGTTCAAGATAAACTCAAAAAGTACTGGGCGAATTTTCATGGGGTTTTCATTACTACATAGAGGAGGAAAGTTTCACGGATTAACGGGGAAGATTTACGTATATAATTTGTCAAGATTTTTTGTAAATTGTTTGAAATATAACGATAAATAATGCAAGTGTCGGAAAAGGTCAAGCCGCCTAAGTGCATTCGTCGAAAACGTTGCCTAATTAATTTTGATTTGATTTATAACAAAACAATTGTGATATTAAACGAAGCAGACGAAGTCGCGGGTATTATCTAGTATATATACATACCTAAATTGTTTCGTCTATGGGTAAAGTTATACAACAATTTATTCGTTTCATCTGCCCTTCATTCGTGCGGAAGAATCGCTTACATAGACTAAAGGCTTGACTACGAGTTATCAGTAAGAACGTGAGCGAAACACAAATATAGCATGGAATTTCTATTATTTTTTTATCACATCAATATTATTCAAGTCGACGTAGAATAAATAGGTACTGATGTCGTTTGAACTCTCAATATTAAGAGTAGCAGGATCGTTATTTTCCATGCAAATTTTATGAGACTTTTTTATTCAACTTTGACATTTTATAACTCCCTAACGAATTGTCGTAATAACTGTTACATATTTTTACAGACAATTGAATGATCTACAAAAAGTCTAGTGTGTATGTGTTTTTTTTTTAATTTAGTGAATAGACAATTTTATATTTTTATTTCATATATTTTGCTACGGTATAATTGTTGAAAATAAAATTTAACTTATAAATTGTTAGACTACATGTTATTTTCTTCAATAATTCGTCTAATTTTTTTTATAATTCTCCGTTATCTGATAAATTTCATCTACAAATATAAAAATCACTCAAAATTATAATTTTGAAGTAATGTGAATTAAAACCATAATTTATATGTAATAAATAGAGTTTATGGTGGAAATGGTGTTTATGGATTCGTGTCTTGTACGATGTTCATTTGTTAATTTTGTTAAGTTTTAAACCGTGTCTCCGATACTTGTGTAAATATCTGATATATTAGTGGATTTACGCATTATAAGTGACGCGAGGATTTTTTCGTTTCCAGTCACTCATCATCGATCAATAATTTTCGATATTTTCAGTGTAGTTTTAGACGGGCATAGAATCAAGTCTAATGAAGGATCTAATCTGATAAATACTATTAGACTTTTATCTAGTGACTAAGAAATAATTAAAAAAAGACAGTTCACTATTAAGCCAGACACAAATAATAATTTTTGTACAACATATAAAATTACTAACCTCTGCTGATAACTTTATTATTTCATAGGATATATATATTATTTTGTTAACTGTGAGGTGTATTTTTTTAAAATTTTAATCGTAATTACCCCATTAAATATGTTTACGATTGTAATTGACGTCTGTTAAATTTTATCAATCCTGAATAACCCCTATTAAATTCGCAATGATATATAGCCCATATCATATGTACTACTAAGTCCTTGTCAAAATCGGTTCAACCGTTTCGGATAACCCGGACAAATCAATTTTATTTATATATACAGATTAATTGCGATATCTCTAATTGTAACTGTATATCAAATCATATTGCAATATTTTTTATTATATTTGCCGTCTTGTTTTCTTTTCCATAGGTTAATTTTAGTTTTTATAGATAAATTCATTTTCACTTTTTCATTTATTCTTATTCTATTATTTCAAATGTTTATAAAGATTCTATGTTACATAATTTAATTTTTCATTATTATTAATAGTGTAAATTGTATCGATGTCATAAAGCGTTGTAGGTTTTCAGCCTAGCACACTTATTATTATTGCTATTACATTATTCAATGAACTATTTTGAACAGTTTGAATGGACAGTTGGATTATCCATATTTGTAAATAGATAAATAAAATGTGATTTACTTTTCGGTACAATCTTGTCGCCAAATTGTATGCAGGTCTTTCAGTCAAATTACACATGTAGGTATAGATATTCTGTGATATCAAATGTTCACAACAAACGACATAGCATTCCGAACAAATCTCAAACAAGAATTCACGGTTGACAACCTCTCAATCAGAAGTGGAACTCACACGGCGGAGTGAACACACCCGACTCTCAACTATACAAGGCGTAACTCGATTAATCCTAGCTGCTAATTTACCTGACTGCCGGAACGACTCGGCGGGAATTCACGAGTTATGAACGAGACGTTGATTGCGAGCGTTTAAGTAACTTTTGAGGGATCGCAACTAGTAATGCGTGTAAATACATAGACGAAATATATTTATGCAATTGCATCTAACGTTGCATAGCGTCACAGAGTTTTTTTTTGTTATATTTGGCAACCAATCTTCTAGTACATTATTACTGCCATTGTCGAGTACGTAATAAAAATAATAATAATATTACAAGTTTCTTGTGATTATTTCAATGAAGTATCAAGATGGTGGCCATCTTGTTAGAACTTTTCAGCGAGTTTTTGTGGTAAATGAGAAGTATTATTGATTTTGAAGATACTATTTCTTTTTAAACTCCATTCACGCTTGTAAGGTCAGGCGTCATTTTTAGCCATGTCCCATGCAAATACTAATACTGCTACTTCTAGATGGGCTATAACTTAGGTCTATTGCACTTCTGAAAAGCACCTCAAATATTTTATATTAACAACGCTATTGGCCTAATAGGACTTTACAACTTCACCGGACTACAAATTTGATGCGGACTTGCCGCAGTTCTAATAACTGCCAGCGACAGAATCATATCTGAGACACTTTTTAAACTGTTTGCATCAGTTAATGTACATTCGCTTCAGCGGTTATGACTTGTTAAGTGTCGGAGGTACAATGAGCGGCTCACTCGGATGGTGGAAGACAACTATTTTCTTCGATTTGATTGAGAACATTTGCGATGTAGTTACTGTGTGCTAGTTACGTTACGGCATACGTTTGTAATTCGTTCGTCGTTAGTTAGGATGACTCGTATTTTCTTTCAACCTTTCCAACATTTTAAAAGTTTAGTATCATGCTTACTGCACGGCTCGTGTTATCGACTTTCGTTTATGAACAATGCATTATGTCCACAGACAAATAAATTAATAAAAACGTTCCAACGGCTGATATGTTTTTATGGGTCTTGTGGATGGCGATGGCTTTATCTTGTGGAAGGTCTGACCTTTGACAATCATGTGAGACAGTTCTTTGTCTGTTATTAGTGAGTGAGGATTCAGTAGTGTAAAACTGTTGCCATGGGTAATTTGCTGCCTGCACCACTATACCATAGCATCGCTGTTATAACAACCGAATTCAGTTCAATTTCGCGTCAGTTTCCACAGTTCCATCTCTATTTCTAATGCTATTATATCACTAAGTTCTATAATTCCATTTGTTTTTGCGAACCACGCTCGCTAGGCTTCGGAGCCACAGTTTTACGATAAATTCTATCTGGGCACGAACTGAGAAGTTCGTAACACCTTTTGCCATATACCGTGAAACTGTGGAACAATCACCCGGCCAGTGTGTTCCCTCCTTCCTATAACATGGGTTCCTTCAAGCGTAACGTGGCATAAGGGGCATTTACGCAGAACGCCATCACAGCGGCGACCGGCGAAGGTTGGTTTGTCTCTTGGTGGTCGCCGTTGATTTTCGATTGTATTGTGCTATAGTTAAAACGTAAATTTGTAACAAATAAATAAATAAACAAACTCATATCAGCATTTATACCCGATACTATTAGGTAGGACAACACACAGGATTACTGTTAAAATTTTTATAGTTTCTTTTAACTGAGCTCTCCAAATGGGACAGGATAAGTGAAACTAGACAAGTTTAAAATAGTAATGTTTGCAGTAATTTAAACAGTGGACATGTAGATTTACTATTCTTGTGGATCTTACTTTTTTGCACTTCCACGTCGAACTGATTGGCAGCCATGCCATGTCTCACTGCAACAAACAACGTTGGATTTTATTTGTGGGAGGTGTTTCTGAAAATGTTAAATCTGAAACTAGTAATAGAAAGAGCGAGATATTAGTAACTAAACGACAAAAAGAATTGAAAACGCGTCCTTGTTGACGATTGAGCTTGACGTCTGTTGACACTGTTGATATATAACAGCAATATATAAAAAAATATAATTAAAATATGTTGCAATTAACGTGTAATGACCACAATCGATTACACGTGTTTCGCTCTCTTCTATTTCACAGAGCATCTTCATTCAGACTGGTATCTTCCGATGCGAGCTGGCGAGACCATTATAATATTTAATTATGGATTTCCGCAAAGCAACGCCTTCTTTACAATTATTTACTACTCTTTATTAATTAATACTAACAGTAATATTTTTTTATCGAAATGATAAAAACAAAACGGAAATAGACCGCAATAAAGGCGACAAAAAAATCATTGGAAATATCGTTGCCCTCGATGTAGCGCGTACCGACGGCGAGTTCACGGTTCGTCGGGCTCGAAGGACCGGTAATACTGACGAGAAATAATCGCAAATCGCAATACTTGTGTTCATTACAGTCGACTATCGATAGTCTGTTTCGATATTGTATCGGTATAAATTGCTTTTCATTAGTATCGGGGCGGATTTATTGCGAAGGAAGACATAAACTTGTTTTATGAGATTGTGAATTGGATATGCTTGGTTAAGCTTGAAGATGTATTTACGGGAAACAAATGAATACAACCATACATAATAACATAGATATGAGAACTTCTAAGAGTATCTCAAGTATTTCTTTAAATACCTAATGGGTTTTAGTATTTTACCACATTGTCAACTGAGATAGTAGATACCTACGTGAAGCCTAGAGAGACACACATGTAGGTCTTTGGTGGTTTCAACTTGAGAATGAAACTTAGAAAAAAGCCCTACCATCATATACCATGAGAGAAAAGAAAAACTATCACTACTCCTCTCGCTATCATAGCTATATAGATAATCATCGCTGCTCATCGGTACTTGTCTGTTTATTTAATTTCCCCCACAAAAAAAAATGGCCAAAGAAGTCTGGATGGCGATTACGTCAGAATTTGGTATTTTCTTTTCGTTTTCTCCATAAACTCGTAAAGAACTTTGTAAGATATTTGGTAAAAAATATGCCGATGCTTACGTAAACAAACATTATACACCCTGTATTATTACGCAAGTAAACCAATTAAAGTAAATATCTATTGATTACGTATTCGCTATTGAGACCTACCACCTTCGTGTCATTAAAAATAATCTAAGCATTGAGTTTTCTACCCTTTTTACCCTTATATAATTGAGGAAATTTATCGAAATATAAATTATTGTACTTCTCAAGTTGGACCAAATTATATAGAAATGCTAACTTTTATGAAGATCGGTTGAGTAGTTTCCGAGTTCATCGTGGACGAACATCATGACACTGGATTTTTATATATTTAAGATTGGTTTGCACATTGATATGACAGTGGACTGATAGGCCAGATTTATAGAAGAATCGACAACTAAGAAATCAAGTCTTAGATATACTGCGGGATAACGCTGTTGCTTCGTTTACTTTTGCTGGCAAAAAATAGGGTCGGGATAAAAATAACTAAAATTACGTAACAATTCAAAGGACCTCTGCTGGCCTTTAGTGAATTTGTTTATTTTTTTTAACGAATGACATAAAAATACGTATAATGAAAAGTTAATATTCGTTTAATAATCTCTCGGCTAGCTGTCTGTTTGAGGGCAGTATGCCAAAATTATGGATAAAAATTCGCGTTGATCCCGCCGGACTGCAGATCATCAACCTCTGACAGCGGGAACTTTTTTAATTAATCCGAAGCAGAGAGGTGGCGAACTAATTAACGTGTGGAAATTGAACGCTCTGCGAAAACTTTTAACTAATATATTGCGTGTTTTAAAGTTAACGCGGTATCTTGGGGTCGAGTTTTAGAAACGCTAGAAATTTTACCGATTTAAAATACAAGGACTAGATACGGCAGCGTGTCATTTAGCAGTAGCAAGCTACATTATCATGTTTTTTACCTAGGACACGCGAAAACTTTCGAAGCCCTACGGCTTTTCGTCGAAAAGTCGATATTTTTATGTCTCACACACAAAATACCACTAATTTCAAATTTGCCGAGATTCAGACCTCTTCATTTTTTTCTTATTTATTAGCATTAGTGGCAGGCAAGATCCCCTGCCTGGTCCAGGTCCACTAGTATTAACATAGGTTTACGTAATTTAGAACTGCACTCAAAAATGTATAATTATAAATGATAATTACCTAATTTATGAGAAGTTGATAAGTGAAACATATTCAGCTGGTATTTCGCTCGCCATTGTAACTACAATCTTTCTTCTTTTGAAAAGCTGTTCTAGTAAATCGTTATTTAATACATCAATGTTCGTAATTTGGAATATGATTATGAAGTTATAATTAAGCGCGGAAAGTTTTAGAACAGGTGTTTCGCATATTTTGTCGGCATTGCAATGAACACAAGTTATAATGTTGTGGGAAGGAGTAACGGATTATCATTTTACATACCCTTATGAACTAGACCAGTTTTAGCCAATATTAAATAAAAGCTCATAAACAATTTGATAAAGACGGCATGGATATTGAAGACACAACCATCATACATAGTGCAGTGGTTCGAATCCCATCCAGGTTGTGAATGACAATCTAAAATGGCTTTAAAAACTAACAATGAAACTACCATAAAGGCTATTATCTCAACAAATTCAAGTTAGTAGTTAAAGAATAATCACTACATATTATAAAATAAAGTCCTCTGCCACGTCTGCCTGTCTGTATGTTCGCGATAAACTCAAAAACTACTAAACGGATTTTCATGCGTTTTCACCAGTAGATATAATGATTCATGAGGAAGGTTTAGGAATATATTTTTTTAGTTTTTTTTTAAATTATCAGAGCGGGATAATGTCCGCCGGGCCCGCTAGAGATAATATAAAAGAAATCATTGACAGTTAGCTGTAATTAATTAATTAAAATAATGATATCTTGTTTTGTTCACTTTAATATCGTATTTAAGTTGCACTACAGTTAAAAGAATGTCAGATTAAAGGTGCGATCCAAGAGTCTACAGGAAAAATAAAAAAAATAAAAAATCTCATCCAAGACAATTACTTCTGTGATCCACAAATAATCGTTTCAAGTCTGTGTGTTATTCATATATGTCTCTCGTATGTCTGTAAAGTCCTCTACGACATAGTACGTGAAACCCTAGTGTGCTTGGACCCCAATGATTGCTGCCAATGGACTGTTATTATGTAAACTGTAGCCCCGTTGCTTTCGATCGCACTAAGCTTATTTTCAAGCACTTTGCGGCCATCTTGTCATCCTACTATAAGATAAGGAGTTCATGGTAACTTATTCTCAACTTAACCGAGTGCTTAAAACAGGTGTGCGGCGCTCGTCTCATTAAACTTTAGACATTTTTATCACTCCTCCCGCCTGGAAGTTTCGAAAACTTTTTACATTCTAAGGACCGCGTTGGACGATTTTGAGTTTTTTATACGTAAAATATCAGTTAAAATTTACGATGAATATTATACAATGTCCAATGAAGCCACATTACCTAAAACATATTAAAGACCAATGAAAAAGTTATGGCTGCTAAAAGAAAACATATTATAACAGATTTGGCGAATATTGACTTTTATATATCGCCCCGGTTTTGAATGGTAGTAATTCGTGACGTCATAAGTGTCTAAGCGGATTCTTTGACGATTTTAAATTCACACTTAATTAAAGTCACTAAGCCTATGTGAAAGACTACATAGAAAGTTTTTTTTTGTTGCACATAATTTTAAATCTACGTTATCTTCAAAGACATTCATTAAATGATATGCTATAGCGTGTAATTTTGATCTATGTTAAAAATAAAATGAAAATAGTCTCCCAAATATTCAATTATTTTCAAATAATACGTGTAAAATAAAAATTATCAGTTATCTTTAATAGATACATATATACCATCATATACTTTATATACGTATTTTTAAGATGTACCAATCACTAAGTAGATTATTGTGATATATCACATAAGGTTTAGGCAGTAAGGTAGGTTTATCCATGTAAGCACCCGAAAACTCATACTTACGACGTCATTAAGATCAACTGTTCTCTACTTTATACGTATACTTTTAAATATTAAAAACTTTTACTCAATATATTGAGTGCTGTTTACAAATAATCCTTATTATCTTTTTTTATTAATGTAAAAAATAAATAATACAATGATACAAATAAATCAAAGCAATTTCAAACGCTCTGAAAATGTGTGAAAAAGATTCTCTGATTATTCATAAATAATTTACGAAACAATTAAAGCAATGAAATTTTACGGGAGAAATATACAATGCCATTTAAATAGGGTAAATACCTATTCACACTCATTGTTAATAAATTAAAATACACTTTAATACAGTAGCAAAATGTACTGAAACAAATATCCAGGAAATTGTAATTTGTTATTGGGTATGCCCAAGCGACGCTGTACGTATAATAAAGGGGACGTAGTCGGTTACACCTGTTGGCCCGAGCGCGGGGCAAGCGGGGCGGCGCGCGGCGGCGGGCGCGCGCCCGTAACTTGCGCACACCGGCGAAACTTAATGCAGATTTATAGTCCAACTTAGTTTCCACCCTCGATCTAAATATACTAGAAATGTCATCTTAAACATTCAAATTAGCTCCTTTACCGAAGTTGTATTCAATACATACATTTTTTTTTTCAGAATAGAGATGTCAATGATCCTATCCTAGTGACAGTACTAACTACTAATGCTAATACTACTACTACTACTAATGATAGATTTTAATGAAGTGTTATAGACAGGAAGTATATATACATCATTCCAAAATTTATAGAATACCTATATAATAAATAGGTTAAAGTAAATCAGTTCAATACCTTTTTTCTCACCTCTTTAGTAGCATATAAGTCAATCGTCAAAAATTGGCATGGGTAGGCAAATATTGGCACATATTACTATAATAAAGACAATATAATTGAAAGAGCTAATAAAACGTTTTTTTTAAAGAAAGACACATCTAGTGTGAAAATATATGCGTGTTATCAAATACAATTGTTATATATATGTAGGTACGTGTGATGCATTGCACACCGTGTAATAGCTTTTGAGAGTTCGTTGTTCTTGTTTTAATGAAAAACGAAACAAATATTTATGTTCGGGTTATTTATATTACGTATTTATTTTTTAATAACTCGTTACATACATCGATTTAATTTTGTAATGAGATATCGAAAAAGCGATAACTTCGACAGGAGATTATCGATATTTATATCGATTGGACAAAAACGAAGATTCGATAATATCGATATAGGAAAATACTAGAGAGTGGGTACCTAGTGTGAGACTCGTACTCACTGATACCCCACGGTGTACCGGCATCCGCTTTCTTTGGGGTAGCATGGGACCGTGCATTGCTATCACTATGCCACCCAAGCGGTCAGTCCTGCGGAAGCTGGTCGCTGGACCTTGTCCTAATAGGGAGGTAGACTGGGTACGCACTAGCTGCCTCCCCTCATCAGCCGAACCCGTGCAATGAGGAGATAGACCCCGCGGCCCCGGCCCATCTTCTGAGGTCCAGTACGGTGGTAAGAGAAGGCGGACAGATCGCTCTTTTCTCCCACCAGCATTGCGTCGGCGGAAACGGCCGTTAAGAGACCTCTTCGCAGAAGGAGGCCATCGCAGTCCATGCTTGTTCGTTCCCGAGCATGGCCAAAGCCACGTTCGGCAGAAACAAATCCTCCCCTACCACCGGAGCCAGAATGCAACGATTCTCCTCCCACGCGGCACACTCAAATAGAGTGTACTGTATTTTTATATGTATCGGTATCTATTGTATCATTAGTGACATGCGGCGGTGGGCTCCCTACGACCGATCTGGTGCAGGTACCAACCAAAACAGCCATGTCGGGTACACCAGTCTAAACGTCTGGGTACCCCACTTTTGATTATACCATCCGACAGTATATTTGAAGAAACACGTGTCCGCCAGGTCCTGCCTCCATCATCGTAGCGCCTCCTCCCTTCATTCTCTCTCCTCCCTTCCTTCTCTCCTTCTCACTTCCCTGGGAGCCGGATGCTTTCCAATTCGTTTTCTCGTACACTGCGGCAAGCACCCCTACCTCCAGCTCCTGGGGTAGGGAGCCGCTGAACGTAACGGCCGCCGCCGAGGACACGGTGCGGTTGCCCTCAGCGCCATCATGCGCTGCGCACTGGTGAAACGACTGTTAATCTTGACCAAAGTAATTTACAGAAAAAATGATTGTCTAAATTACTGTTTTTAGCTTTCATAAACAATTAAGTCTTGAGATATTTATATTATATTAAATCGTTTTCCATTATTATTTATCTTTTGTTTATTATCATTGCATGAATATTTAGCTTATTAAAAGATAAAAAATATAGAACTAAGTCGGTGGAAATAATATTAATACCTTACTAATTTTACCTTACTAATTAATACCTTAATTTCATACCTTCGATATCGACGCGTTTCAGTAAATCAATATTTTTTCAAACGCCAATCCCTAGACATACATTTACTAGATTTGCTATACTTCAGCGTACTGAACTTAGAGATGTCGAATATGAATTGCCCCTTAAATTTAGTTGTTTATCGAACATTCTGAGAAATACTTAGAACAAATAATTTACTTATCAACATGTTTTAGGTGTCAATATTCCGTCACCCAGGAGTTATTTATCTAATTATTAAGTATTTATTTAGAAAACTGTCAAATGTAGATTACGAAGGACTATTTAATTATTTTTTATACGTTTTTGTCTTCTTTCGTCAGACTCATATATTATTAAAACACGAAATAGCCAATCATAAAAGAATTGACACCCAGATACAGCTACATTAATACACATTTGGCAACATATTTTCAAGTTCGGAACGGTATCCATCCAGATAGGTATTAATAAATACTATGTTATAATTTTAGCAAGATATTTTTCTGCAAATACAGATCACATGTATTTGGATATTGGAACCTACGTGCATAGAATTGTTACCCTACATAACGTCATCATCGCTTCAAATTAATATCTCGGATGTTACTTAACGTCCCTATGCCAGGATATCGATAGTAATATTTATCTACTAGCCGACCCGTGCCCACTTCGTTGGGCGGTAATACGTAAGCGTGGAATGGTTATTTTGCGCTAAAACGCAGCGGAAGCTCTGAAAAGGAAAAAAATACCTTGATTTTGCAACATTCTTCATTGCTGCTCCGCTCCTATGGGTCTTAGCATGATGATATATTGCCTATAACCTTCCCTGATAAATGAGCTATATAACACTGAAAGAATTTTCCAAATCAGACCAGTAATTCCTGAGATTACCCCTTACAATGTCACAAACTCACAAATTCACAAACTCTACCTCTTTATAATATTAGTATAGATTAAAAGACTTCCATTCGCAAAATCCTATTCCCGATCCCGGTTTCAAGAGATAGAGATGTACCTAGTCCCGGGTATCCCGTTATCGAGATCCCGGCGCAGTGCCATCCCCCGGGAAATTATTGCGATGTTCCTTTAACTCGTTCTATATGTCCGAAATTCATTGCCTGACAATATCTATAGATCTATTATAAATTTCTATACTATATCCTCACATAAGAGGTAATATAGGTCTGTCTTATAGCGCTTACAACTCGAAAACCGCTGAAGTGAATTACATGATTTCTTTTTTTAATATATGTGTTTTCTCTTGTAAAGTTTTAGTATATATTTTGTTACATTTGGTAACAAGCAACAATTGATAAGGTTAAGAGTAAATTAACGAGACACCGAATGAATACATGTATATTTTATAATTATCTCTACAACTCGTTCATTATTATATAAGAAATATTGAATTTTTGGAAAAGGTTTTATTTCTCTTGTCTGTTTTGTAACAATTATTTTGCTACTTATTATTACGACATAATGTACAGTTTGCGCAGACCATTTTGACCGCCCTGCATCTATGGATGCATCTATGTATAAATCGAAACCACTTAAGGATAATTAACTGCCAATATTAGATTCCTATAAGAATATTTAAACTTAATATTAAACTGCTGAATTTTATTTTTTAATTATTTTATGTGTTACCCCGAACTTGCGGCTGTATGCAGAGCGGTCAAGGGGATTGACGGAGACTGTAATATGTTAGTTTTTATTTAATATAGTTGTAATTGGATATAATTGTAAAATATATAAAAACTCTGTTGTAATAATAAATAAATATATTCCCTAACTTATTAAATATCAATTAATATAATGCAGTAAACAATTGTTTAATATAGAAAGTACTAAAAAATTGGCAGTAACGTGAATAAGCTTTTATATTTTGACTACAATGACTTCTTCTACGTGCAAAAGCGAAATAAAACTACTAAACGTAACGAAGAATAAACAAATCTGATTCGAATAAAATAATTTAATCATTATAATTACATATTTTATGGATTTGCGGTATTAAATTTGGTTCCATTGTTTAAATAAAATATATAAATTTAATAAATAATCTTGTATTAAAAAAAACATCACAATAAATAGTATCTAAACGAAAATGTAATGTTGTTGTCGATATTGATATAATAAATGCGAAAGTAACTCTTCACGTCGAGGTTATTTGTAACCTGAAGAAGGAGCAGCTACTTAATGTATACCAATAAATAACATTGAAGTGTTTCTTTGGAATGTCAAAAAAACAGCTTTTTACTATATGGATATGAAAGTATATACAGTACTGCTAATCTCCGAAACGGTTAAACCGATTTTGACAGCACTTTCACTTGCACAGACAAAGTTACTACCTTGTCCACTATTTTAGCACGTAACGTTAGTACGCTATGGCGCGCTAAGCACGCGTTCTGTTTGATGAAGCTTTTAGTATCACAAAGGCTGCCTGTCACGCGAGCCTTAACCAAAATTACCGGATCCCTGAGTTACATATACGCGTTCGCACAGCACACATGAAGATATGCATATATGTACTACCAACGCGTACTATCAACGCATACATGTATGCTTAGCTTATCTCGCGTAGATAGTTTAGCTAGATACGCTATATTGCATTCAAGGCAACAGCCCAAGCCGAGATCCAGTCACTTTGGCTCTCTTGCGCTAGTTACCATTTCCGTTCAGTGCGTAAAGCGTTGTCCAAAAAGCACGGTGAACCTGTCAAAGTCTGTCAGGATATGGCTTATGGTTTTATTTTAGACATTTATTTAGAGATGAAATTTAAGATGGATATTTCTTTACACTAAATTAAAAAAAAAAGAAATTCCACACGACGTATTTGCAGGTAGCAGCTAGCGTTTCAATATATACACAACTGTGCACCTGTGAATAACCCCGCACAACATTTATGCAAGTTGTTTGGAATTTATTACCTTATTGTATCGAGATATAAAACAGGATTCCAGTTATTATCGATCGAACAGGTAATAAATTCGAAGACAATATTGAATACGGTCGATTGTTTGAAGTTTTTACAACCAAATTATAATCTACAACAAACTTGAATACATAATTTCGAACGACGACGTAATAGTTATGTTGTCCCCAAGATGTTTTATCAGGATAAATCCAAGCTGTTCATTGACTATTTTGTTAAAATCGGAATACTAAATTAAACATACAAACTATGGGGCCCGGCAGACGTTGTCCTGCCTTGATAATAAGAAAAATCTTAAGTCAATCGGATCGCCACCTACCGCGTCCAATTGTGAACACACAAAAAATTTCATCAAAATTTGTGCCGCCTGGACATCACGAACTTTAGGAACATTAAGAACTTTAGGAAGAGTTCAATCACATACACACGGACAGACGAATTCTATATATAAAATTAACATTTTTTTTATATTATAGGAGGCATACCTACGAACACACGGGTCACCTGATGGTAAGTGATCACCGCCGTCCATAGACACTAGCAACACCAGGGGAGTTGCAAATGCGTTGCCAGCCTGTGTTTGAGGGGAGGGAGGAGTGGGGGAAAGGGGAGGGGGGAAGAGGAGATGGGATTGATAAGATTCACATCAAAGTGAATCGCTTATTTTTTTATACTTTAATAGATTTTAGCGTTCGACCACAATCTCATTTGATGTTAAATGAGAATGCGTTCTAAGTTAGTAAGCCTAGAAGCGACTGGCTCTCAAATGCGGCTGCCGGAATCCACCACAAGGTGCTTCGCGACGCATATCCAACTTGAGGATGGTAGTTAGCCAGGCAGACTCAGAAAAATCCCTACCACTGTCCTATGTTTTCATCACGATAGTTTCCTTCACCGCGCGCTCCGTCTCACTTGCTAGGGTTCAAACCTACGTCCATCGACACAGTTTCTAAACACACTATCAACTAAGTTATCATCGCTTCAAGATCTGTAGATGGGCTATAGGCTGACAGTGGTCGTCGTTGTATTTCGATAGCACTGTGCTGCCATCTGATACAGTACCGTATCTTTGTTAAACTTCTACAAAAAAAACATAATATACGACTCAAAAATCAATACACGTAGTTTTCAAGGTAAAACAAAAATAACAACACGGCATCAGCCGTTTTCCGTGACTATCGCATAGCGTTACAATAATCCGTTGTTAGAGTTCCTCCACCAAACTTAAATTCAAAAATATTTTTCTAATTTTTTTTACCAAAATGGAGTTGTTCTTGCAGTTCCACCGTATGTGAGGAAATATAAAACTGTGGATTGCTCGTAATTTGAAATCTTCAATATGTCCTGGGCTGACGTGCTGATTATGCCCATACCTTACAGGTTGAAGATGATAAATCGAGATACAGGTAAAAAAAAATATCAACAAAAATATTATTTAAATGTATATTCTTTTTTATATTATACGAGGCAAACGAACATGCGGGTCACCTGATGTTCAGTAAACACTGCCGTCTTTAGACACTAGCAACACCAAGGGAGTCGTAAGTGCGTTGCTAGCCTGTGTTTAGAGAGGAGAGGGGGGGGTCTCCGGCGCTCTCACTGACCGAACGAAACTCAACAATGCAAGCACTGTTAGTTCACGTCGGTTTTCTGTGGGTCGGGTGGTACTACCCCGGGCCAACCGACCCATTCATGCTGAAACCAGCAATAGCTTCAGCGTGGCTTTACCTACAGTATTGTACAGAACCATTCAAATAAATATGAAAATTAGTTTAAATTTTTGTCGCTGTTTTCTTTTACAATACCGATGTATAGAAACGATACACGCGACATTACGTCTACATACAATGCTCGGAATATTCATTATTACCGAAGTATGTTAAACACTAGATTTTATGTAGATACTCCGACGTATACAATTGGACGCTGTGTTTTGTTCCGTTCCATATATCTTTGAGAATCATTTACTCGTTTATAACAGCAATTCACTTTAGACATCGTCGATCTCTTGAAGTATTCATTTGGTCAAGAAAAAGAAGTACTGAATATATCAGGTGCAAATCTTATTTTATTTCACGCAAAAACTACGGGCGGATTTTGATAAACCTTTACAGTGTCATGATGTTTGTCCACGATGAACTCCGAAACTACTCGAACGATCTTCACGAAACGTTGCAATTTATGTATAATTCGGTCCAACTAGATAGATAGGATTTATATTTCGATTAATGGCCTTAATATTTTTTAATTACAAATTAAATGATCGTTAATGCTTAGATCATAATTTAAAACCACAGTGATAACATGAAAGAATACTTATATGGTAACTACACAAATATATAGAAGAGTTGTGTCAGATTTCAGCATGTTTAGTCTAGAGATATGGTTTAAAATTAATTTGATTTCCACACATTTTCACATTATTTTTAGCTTGAAAATAAATTACGTGTTATTCGCCGAAATCTCCCTCTGTCCCCCATGTGAGATCTAGTGAAATTTGGCTTAACACATTCCCCCTAAATACCTCACGTTATTAAGATTTACATGCTGATATAACTTAATAAGTGCATTAAAGTATATAAGCTTACCCTGTATAGCACCCGCCCAACAAAGCCAGAATAACGCCCATTTTGCTGTTCGGAATCGCTGAAGACATTTCGGCCTGAACATTCCCCAGCCACAGAGTAGGGTATGGTCGCCGTTCGTAGCCGGAGAGGATGGCACATCGCCTTCTTCTGGTTCACACTATAAACAAAAATAAGCTATATAAACAACAAGCTATAAGTCTTAAATATTCCAGAAAAAGTGATAATAAAGGTACCAGAGTGACGTCTGTTTACAAAATAGGTACCAAAATCTTCTTATAAATAAGTCTACGTCAACTCATCAATGATATTATAACTAAAAATCTGTAGATACGCCATAAGCGCTTAGTCAGCGCCTTGTTAAAAAGTGGCTAGCTAGCAACTGTGATTTCAGTATCGTGTCAGCGTTAATGGAAGCATGACATGTACTGATCGTTTCATAAAATACCTCAAAACTATTTATATATTTTTGACGGCTGACCATCAATTTGCACGTATCTAAGCAACATACAATTATTTCTTTTTCACGACCGATGCTGAGAATAAGCCATCATGCTTCCACATTTTATCTAAGTGTGGCGTTACAATATTATTTTAGATATGTGTGAGTTTATCGTGCGATTTGGTTTTTCTAAATATCATGTAGGTAAGGTATCTATTAGTTATAATATATTTGTAACTCATATATCGCTTATCGATATTTTCATGCACTTGATATAAATATCAACACTTAAATCGATAAGTTCTATCCCTAGGCACAGTATTGATTATTATATATTTAATATAAATTTATTGAAGTACGATTATTATGATTTTCATAAAAAGTGGTGCAAGCGTATAATGCGCATACGCAGGAGAGGGAATGTAAGCGGATAAAATTACTTATAAATAAATTTTGTAATAAAGTCCACTTCGTACAATAATTATCATATATTACACGACATGCAACCAATATTACAAACTATGACCAATTAATGCAAGATTATGAATTAAAAATAAAAACCACTTGACAAATTAAGTTACCACCAAAACTATTTATTATGACAAACGTATTTTTTTTATTACTGTGACAACCCATCCCGAATACCAAGGATTATTATTACTATGATATTGACAAATGGGTTTTTTTAGTTTATTTTTGGTAACCAATCTTCTAGGTTATTACCGCCAATATCGAGTAGGTAAATGATATTACAAGTTTCTAGCGATCATTTCAATATTCTAACAAGATGGTGGCCCCCTTGTTAGAGCTTTCGATGTACTTTTTGTGACAAATCAGAATCAATGCTCCGTGGTATTATTATTATTTCCACTTCATTTGTGCACAAAAAATAAACTATATTACGTAAAACGCTACGAATATTTCAAAATATAGAGCCAAATAACACAAGATTGTGAATAAAATATAATATCCACAACATGATATTCCAAGATCCCGCCAAAAACTCGATGACCTGTTTAAAAATCTTCCGTGAAGATTTTAAACTCTCAGAATCCACGCTTTGTGACATTATCTCCAATTCACTTCATCTATACACAATAACTGAGTTATATTACACAAGATGCTACGGATATTACAAAATATAGGTTAAAATAACGAATTTTATAACCTAAAATACATGACAGGTTATGATACCGCCAAAAACTTCATTCATGTTGTCAAAAGTTTTTTTTATTATTTTCAATGATGCATGCCGTTGTCTTTATAAAGTGGCCGAAATAATCCACGGTTATATATTTTATCTTATTATCAACGAAGCGGAAGATGTAAACATTATTTGATACAAAGACGATTTGAATATAGATTTAATGCGACAGGCTATCCCATTATACTATTTAATAAACGATCCGGTGAATTTGTCGGGATATTGTAGGCGTTTGTGATTGAAGAATGTCGCTTGATTCACCGCTGAGGACGATTGTACCAAAAAAATCACATATTAGTTAATTTAAGATAACCGGTAGTTATATACAAGTTTATAGAGGTTATATTTCACTCTCTATTTTGATGTTTTTTTTTTAGAACTGGCTAACACTGTCAGTTCCAACGGTTTAATAACTTCACCCGAATTGGTAGTGATGATAGTTGGTACTCAATCCTCTATTATCTCATATTACCGATTTGCCAGACTGTCAGTGTAACCGTCATATCAAGCGAGTTTTGGTGTCAAAATGCTATTATAGAGTAGGTAAATATGTTAACGATGGTGATATCTGGAATTGACACCTCTCTGTGCTTCCACTAAAAACGATTATAACGTGTAATGTACTGTAAATATATGTTAAAAATATAAAACGCGATCGTGTTTCTTGTCGGTTCTTCTCGATGACTGGGTTGTTTTCCGAATCAGTGGTAGTTTTAACGTTCATAAGCGGTTTATTAGGGCGTAAATTTAATAAAGTATTTTTGATTTGATTTGTAATGCATCTAGCGCAACGGTGTGAAAGTGGTCGAAACTGGTGGCTTAAACTTAAAAGTCCGCTATTTAACTGTTCATTCGAATGAACTATAAATATATTATATTTAATAACTTGCGTATTTAGCTTATATGGCAATTTGTTTTTTAAGTCTAATTAAAAAAAAAGATCCCTTGTTAACCCGCCACAGTACTTATGTACCTAATGTGTGGGTGTGCAGGTGTGAAATTTAGCATTGTATCCCGCTCACAACGGACTCGAGGGGTCCTTTCCGGAAGATCGGATCCAAGCTCTTTATTTTTAACTCAAACAGTGGTGCCTGTTAAATGCTCGGGATCTTTCGAAGGTCACTGTCAAGTCAATTGTGGTGAAAACTGAGATAGCTGTCTAACATTGGCTAAGTACAAAACCAAGCGAATCACTATTTCGGACATTCCATCATATAATAACACGAACAGACGAAACAGACTACTATATCGCATCAAGTTCTTAAATAAGCACAGACAGACGACCGCTATTAAAAAAAAAATAGCGCCCATGCCTATGTAACAATCTAACGTCTAGATGTAAGAATTTAAATCGATTATTATTTAAGGATCCGTGAATGATAATTTTTTCGTCTCCCACACAAATCTGAAAGAATCTTTTCGTATTAACCGATATTAAAAAATATTTAGTTCTATCTGTACATTTCAGTGTCCATTTAAATAAGTTTTGTCATAATTAACTGTGTTAAAAGCCACACCTAGCACATAATATAAATTTTCCTGTCTACATGTATGTGCGAAATTAACTCAAAAATGGCATGACCCATTATTCTGAAACTTTGCACACGGAAAGTGAATGCTATTCCGCAATTGATAGGGTACACAATTATTTGCCACTGACACTTTTACAAATCAAAAATGTTATTTTTTAATTTATCTTACATATTTTAATATATTTTTTTATTACATAAGATACGTGTAGAAATGAAGTTTCGCCAAGAAACATGTCCGGAGCCGTGAACATAACTTGATATTATTTCATGTATGAAGTATAGAAGCTAGGAGAATCACCTCTGTCTATAAAAAAAGTAAAATTAAATTAGAATGGCTCTACAGTAGTAACAGGGTTACATTATTGTTAAATTATTTCAACAAGTTTTATAAAAGTAAACAGTTAAAAATCACTAAACGTATTATTTAAAGTTCACAAAAAATCTATCACACTCCACGTTTTCTAACAGATTATTTCTATATTTACAAGATTATTTCGCACTAACCATAGCCTTTGCCTATGTTAGCGCCATTTTGGAAGGTTTTGGAACTATTATTTAATGCTTAGAGCTGGACATTTTTTCAACATGTCCCCCATATGAAATAATTCCCTTTACCTCTATAATTTCATAGAAATCAATTCATTACTTATGAATACGGTAGATACAAGATGGCGGCCATAATCTACGATCTCTATGGTCGCATCACGAGCGGGAATCATAAATGCTCTTACGTTAATTCAACCTATAGACGCTACACAATGGATACTGGATATCCTGTGCTTTATACCTTTATAAAGACATCTACTGCACTTCAAATATAGTGCTACATAACTGATATACTGATCTCAGTGAATTTTTAGTTTGTCGGGATTCAGGATCATTTATAGTATATATTATATAGTATATTTATAGTATATCATGCAGACTATGGATTGCCCGCCTCTCGTCGGTCATTATTGGTTTTGAATTGCACATCAGGTACAGTGACGTCAGTAATCCTTGATACTGTAAATATACATACACTAGATATAAAGCCATCTTCTAAATCAGACGTAATTATATACAAGTATCTGTCGCCAAGCAATAATGTGCTCCGGCAGTTGACAACCAGACTCTCTTGGCTTAACGTATTTATTAATATTGTGGATTTAATAAACAGGTCCGCAGTGAACTTGATGTCAAGTAATCACTGTAGCTTATAGCTAAGTATAAAGAACCTCAGTAGTATCAGAGTCCTGAGGTTAATACTTAGTAATATTACTTCTAAGAACTGAATTGCAACGCAAGTTCTAACCGGCATAAAGCAAAACAAGTACTGTTATTTTGCACCGATGATGGTGCTTTCAAAGTCGTACCTAGTTTTTTTTTTCTTTTTATTTATAGGTTGTGGCGTTTGAACACAATCTTGTCTGATTTTTAATGAAGATGTGGTCTGAGATTCTTACACATAAAACCTGGAGATTGGATCTCAAGTGCTGTTGCTAACACACAACTTTAGGTGCTTGGCGATAAATTTTAAACTTAAGAGTAGTAGCTAGCCAATGAAACAAAGATGGCTTAGTAGTTCGATGGGAAAACATCGTGACGAAAGCATAACATGGTGATGGGGTTTTTTTTTCTAACATCGTCTGTACAGCAAACACTGAGAGTGTTTAAACTCTGTCGCAAATCACCTAAGCTCCAGTAGCAACATGGGAGAAACAGGCTTAGTAAGTTAAAAAAAATCGAGGCATTCATACGGACTGCCGAAAAAACTAAATTTCAAAACAATGAAATTAACTGTGTTATCTTTTAAATCAGTTATAGTCTGAATTATTTAAATTTCAAAATTTGTAAATTGAAATTATTATAATTAGTCTGGTTTTAACATCTATTGGTACTCCGAACAATAATTAACTAGATACACCTTTATACAATTTATTAATTAATGAAACATATAAGCGCAATAGGGCCGATGACGCTTACTTGCATGTCGCTATTGCAAAACTATATGTTTATCTCCTGCCAAAAAATACCGCTAAACGCGCCTAAAGATATCTTCACTTCAAAAAATCTCTTGGTAATATATTGTGACTATATAATTACTTAGAATTAAGAGGGGCTATGATAAAACTTGAAATGAAAAAATTTAGGGTCATTGTCATGCTGAAAGATCCAGGTTACATGATCAAATGCCAAATGGTGATGGCAAATGATCATCCGAGTAGGGTATTGTGTGTTCTAAGATATTTTTGTATTGCCATTGATCCATTGTACATTCAATTTTCCAAACGGGTCTAACTCCACATCCGGAAAAACACCCCCAAACGTTAATATTACCGCCACCGTGTTTGACTATACACCTTGTGTATTTATAATTAAAAGCATTGTTTACAGGACGTCTAACATAGCAACAAGTCTAACATCGGTAAGAAGCGGCACTTTTCGAGAGATTCTTTCAAACAATTTAGCTTACACTAATCTTCGGCGTATTAGTCTTGACGAGATGTTTTTCGGGTCATCAGGCGAAAAAACTTCATTTTTAATCTGGTTGGAGCCTTTAATTGGGTATTATTTAGCAACACGAACGATTAGCGTATCTTCTCTGGGAGAGGTTTTTCTTGGCCGAGCCTTTCTAAGAATATTTTCAACAGTTCCATGTGTTTTATAATGATTTATTCCATTAAAAACTTTCTTAACAGAACAATTTAAATGCTCATCTATTCTTCTGTACTCCCACTTATGATCTATATTTACATATACATCATTAACAATTATTGGCCTAGTTGATGCGTCACAATTTTTATTTTTGCCCATTTTGAACAAAATAAAATACAGATTACATTTTGAATTGCCACCAAAATAATAGAAAAAGCCAAGTAAGAAATGTTATTCTCCAATTTCAAAAGAAAAACGAACTATGGATGCTTTTTTAAAATGTTTCTAATTAGGCGTCCAAGCGGCCAGTAACAGAAAATAAACTCCTTCATGTGTAAAGACTCATTTTGTAATTAAAAGTAAGATATATTTTATATTTTATGCATTTAATGAGTTGTTTATTTGAGTGGCTATATTATTGCATGATTATTAATTATTGAATGTATATATTTTTTACGAACATTTGTACGTTGAAGTTATACTTTCTTTATTCATAAGAAGTGTTTCTAATCATATGACCACCACTGTATGTATATTGAAAAGATAAACCCGATTGAGTTTGTTACCGGTTCTTCTCCATGACTGGGTTGTTTTTCGGAAACGGTGGTAGCTTTGACGTTCATAAGCGCCTTATTAGAACTTAACTGAATAAAGTATTTTTGATTTTGATTTTATACACTTTTTATGTATGTATGTAGAGACTCGTTCCACGCCAAAGATTTTTTTTCGTGTATTTTACATTTTTTTTATATCTCCTGTGTGATATAGAATCGATGATGACACTATAGTTAGCGTGTTCCAACATCACATCAACCGAAATAGTTTTGAGTCGTTGCTAATGAGTAGGAGCTTTTGGGTGGAGGAAAATATAATACAAAAAAGTACGTAATGTTATAATCCACAGTAACCATTTTTATCTTGTACATATTATTGTACATAAAATATTTTTTAGTAATCTGATTTAACCCTCTCACAGAAAACCGACGTGAAGTAACAGTGCTTGCATTGTTGCGTTTTGTTCGATCAGTGAGAGTGCCGGAGACCCATCTCTCCTCGTCCCTCCCCTTCCCATACCCCCCAAACACATGCTGACAACGCACTTGCGACTCCCCTGGTGTTGCTTATTGCTATGATATAAAAAAAACCATTATATGTATTATGAATCATTATCTAATTAATTATGTTAATTACCTTGGTCAAGTAATATAATTTACATCAATATATTTATTTTAATCATTTATGGAATTTAACGTGCGACCTACAATATAACATGACATTAAACTATGATGTTGTCCAAGATGATAAACACATTCGGTGTTATTACAAAAAAGTTAAATACGTATTGAATACTGGTTTTAAAAATGCTTCGAATTAAACGCACCGCGGTCGCTGAATGTTCGCTTGCTCTTTTGTCTCGCTTTGGTTACGTTATGTTGGACTTGCGAAAAAGGATAACGCGAACTTGCCTCGGGCGAGCGCGGTGCATTTAATTGGAAACCTTTTTAAACCAAGCATTTAACTTTTTGGTGATAACACCGATTAAGCTTAGAGGAGGATTGGCTCTCAAGTGTAATTAACGGAACACACCTACAAGGACTTGACGACACATTGAGGATGGGTACTATGGCTAGCAATAGCGGTGGGGAGTAGAAAAATCCTTTACACCATGGTATGAATTCATCACGATTTTTTCCTTCAACAAAACCTCCGGCTCATTGCACGATTTGGACCTATATAAACTAATTACTGGCTAATTTTATGCTTCAACACTGGAAGTTTTATAATAGAAATTTAATATCTATGAAAACAACATTATCGCTTTTTTAATTTCAATGTGTTATTATTACTTCCATACATATGATAAAATTATAGTGTCTGTTGTAATTTCAAAATAATAGCTTTTTACTATTTATATGCATTGTTTATTTATCAGTTTGTTTCCGATAATCTCAGACACGGTTAGATAGGTTTTGACGGGACTGATCTTCACTGATAGATAGCTGATATTATAAGGAATAACATATACTACTTATGTTTTAGGTTAACAATATGGTTTAATCTATATCTGTACTGATATAAAGCTGAAGGGTTTGTTTGCTTGAACACGTTAATCTCAGGTGCTACTAGTCCGATTTGAATAATTATTTAAATATATCACGCTAAGACCATTTGGAGCACCTATTAAGAATGAACGTACAATGAAAACTCTTTTTCTAAGTTCTACGCAGACGAAACAGTAAGGAACAGTTGATCGATTATAAAATTTCTTATAAGATCATACGCAATTGGAACATACCACGATAAGCAAAGGTCATTAAGGGTCATTTTTGTTGTGGCTAAACTCGTAGTGCAGGTCTTGACCTGTGAAGCGAAGGCTCAGGTTCTACGACCTGTTTGTGAGACCTTGACGCGTGAAAATTAGTTCGGCATTGAAAATAGCTTTGATTTAATCGTAGTATATTATATTCATAAGTCAAATTCTGATATAAAAATAGACGTTTGTGTATCCGAGAAGGAAATTCCAAAACCCTTTGCCCGACCGTTGTGGAATTTAGAACACCTTTTTCTTTTATAACCCATTACTCGGTGTCGCTAGGCTATATTTTATAGACAATTTAATATTAAGTACTCGATAGTTACTTTGATATTTCCACCTCGAATTATTCGGCTCCTGCCACGTCTCATACAATTGTATTTTTTAGCGTTTACTTAAAAATACTTTGATCAAATTAAGGCCTTGAGACGGCACTTATGAAAGTCATTGATACCATCGGTTCAGAAAACAACCCAGTAATCGAGAAGAACTGATGAGTAACTCGATCTGATTTAAGAGATAAAGCTTTGACAGTCAACTAATAAATACAGCGCCATCTTTTGACTTTTCTACAACCTATATTAATCTGAGCGGACAACTAAACTTTCAATTAAGATACAGTTTTTCTGAGCCGATTTTGATGAGAGAAAATTTATATGTTACTCCAAGGAGGGTTCAAATCTCATGTGCAAATTGTATGAAATTTCGTCAAGTAATTTTAGAAACGTGTAGAAACTGCCAAACAGGCAAATATACAGGCAAAGTTCAAAAATGAACTTATTATATTCTTTTACAAGCCTACATCGCAATTATCTTTTAGCAAATATTTTAAACTACCTGATACCTCCGAGTTTGTCTGCATTGTTTATTTAGTTATTTTATGTAAAGCGGTAAAATATAAGCACCACACCGCTTGCCCCACTTATCTATGACAAGAAACGTATTAACGCCCGTAGTTTTATAAAAATCGTGGATCATTAAAACTTAAAAAAGAAAATTAAGATGTCATGATATTTTTTTTATTTCTAGGTAAAATCCAAGTGTCCAAGTGATCCAATAAGCAAAACCAAAAAAAATGTCATTATATTTACATAAATAAGATGTACATACACCACAGTGCTACAGTTTTATTATTATAGTTGAAGAACTACCATAGGATTGTCCGATTTGAAAATTGTTTTCATTATGTAGTCGTTTAATAAGTACTATCCTAATGTACAAAACGATACGCAGCAGGTTCAATATTAGAGTTATTTCTTAATGGATTGAAATATAAAATTATAATATATTAAAAAATATATATACAAAAACACTATCGGGTTTTAGATAATTGAACAGAAGGAAGGTATTGTTTTGCTATGTGTATCTATAACTTAGACAACTTGTTTAGAAAATACAAAGTGATGTTAGATTTATTTTTTGTGTGAGTGACATAGGCGGTAACGTTATTCAACTAAGACTTCGAGTTTTTTGCGGGACCTTGGAATGTTATGTAGTGGATTTGATATTTAATTCATAATCTTGTGTTATTTTGCTCTGTATTTTCTAATATTGATTTTGTTTTACGTAATACACTTTGGTTATTGCGCACAAATGAAGTTACAATAATACCACTGACCATAGATACTGACTTGCCACAAAAACTCTCTGAAAAGTTTTAACAAGAGGACCACCATCTTGTTCTTTGAAATGATCGCAAGAAACTTATAATATCATTACCTACTCGACAGTGGCAATAATAACCTACAAGATTGGTTGCCAAAATTAAATTTCAAAAAATACGTTTCTACAGACCAGTACTGAACTGAAAGAATAGTTCAATAATTAATTTATTGTATCTGTTTATTGATAGTTTCAAAGTTGTTAATTTCTCAAAGTAAATGATCGCTGCCACTTATACTAGGTATTCTTATAAGCTCTATAAAGGCGGCAGGATAAAATTTGCAAAATTCTATGCAAAATGCAACAAAATTTGTAGCCAATTAAAAAATAGCGATTTTGTTAATTTTCCCCTGCCACCTTGATAGAGATGTTCTTATATCTCAAACGGCATTGCTGAAGTTTAATCGTTCCTTGAATTCAGTAAACAACAGCATCGCATTCATTTAATTTATTATTTTTGATTTATAAAAAAAATTTTGAACCATTAAACATTCGTAAGAGATGTTCCCACTAATATCTAAATATATAAAATCCAGTGTCATGAGGTTTTCCAGGATGAACTCGGAAACTACTTAACTAATCTTCATGAAAGTTGGCATTTATGTACAATATATTCAAACTTGAGAGATAGGAAAATTAATATTTTGATTGTATTATATATAGTTATATATTAAACATGTGATAACAGAGCCACACAAACGCGTAGCCCAGTCGGCTAGTGAAATTATAAATAAAATAAAAACGATTTAGTGAAGTGATTAGTAATTGCGCAAAAAGATTACTGTATAAACAGTTTATATCACGTACTGGTTGTATCAATGTTGGTTAAGTTATTTATTATATTATGAAAATTGAATATAGAATGTCATATTTCGCGGTTATTCCTCTCTACAACTCTGCCATATTTTTTTGTTACATAATAATTTACATTTGGAAGCCAGTATTTTATTTTTCATTTTGCACCTGTGCTTGTTTAAGTGTAATTATATGTTATTTTGAATATAACTAAGTAATATTTCGGTGTTCTTACAGTGAGAATTTTTCTTCTTGAATTGAGATTCTTTAATCTATATACAATTAAAATACAGTTATTTCGAGGCTCAATCGTATCAAAATTATTGAATGTATGGGTATAGGGTTATGACCATTTGATGCAGAATTTTTCGTAGATGGTTCTAGGCTACATCATGTTTGGATTCGATTGACCCCTTGCCATTTTTTTTCTAAGGAAGCGCGAATCACCTAGTTAATAATATAACTTGGTACAGTATTTACCAAAAGAGATTTATTATTATTATTATAAATTATTAAAATAGATTTTATCATAATCTCTCTTGGTGTTGAATGTGGCCTGAGATCTAATTAGACGAAAATTTACTTTTAAGTACAGCTCCAACACACCTACAAATCTTAGATAACAGATTGTCAAATTGGGTGGTAGTTAGCCGGGCAGGTAATAGAAAACTGCTTATGTAAGTTAATAGATTACTTTTTGCCAGTGTTTTATCACAAATCTTTACCTAGCGACCACCCGTGACTTCATCTACCATTTTCTATTTATAAATGATAGAACACACCTTTATCGTGTAAATTTAGCAATTTGTGTACGAAAAGCGCATAGCTGTAGCGCACAGAAAATTTTCGGATGGTAGGACTTTTATTATCTTACCTGGAATTTGTCGATATACTTTGATTTTTTTTCTATACACACTAGTTTTTTTTTTTTTTTTTAACGGGGGGAAATCCCTTATGGATACGCCTGACGAAGAGTAAAACCCCACGGTGTACCGACAGACCGTTTTGTGGGGGCCGCCAGGTCCTGCTGCCTTTCTACACACCCTTGGTCAACACCTTTTTACTGATTTCGTTTGTTTTATTACTGAAAAATAATTTTAAGTGCAGCGCAACTTATACAGTGAGCAAGACACGATATTATTAATATTAGTAATGGTAATTACTTAATTATTTTTGAAGTGAAGCGGTATTTTTGGGAGAAGAACAATTTATAATTTCACGTCATGACATGCTAGTAAGCGTGACCGGTTGTATTGTGCTTGCACGGCTTGCGTCAGATTAGCGACGCGTAGTATAGGGGGGCCTGTGTACATATAATATTGATATTTAGCAGCTCATCATACGTTTCATTGATTAATAGACTTTATAAAAATGTATATGATTATTGCTCCGAGTGGCAAAAATTTAAATATTGTCATTCACACTATAATTCATAAAAAAATCTAAAAAACAACACAGTTATTTTATTACAACACAATTTTTATATACATATGTATTATATTCTATTAATCTCTTTTATCCAATAAGTAAGCCCCTGACGGCACTAACAGTTTATACATTTTGTAACGTAATTTTGAATGATTACCCGCGACACAGGATTCAGTTCCTAGTGCGGGAATCTACAGTTATTTTTATGCCATGTAACATCATTTTGTTAAACAAATTTTTTTTTTTTACTATTTTATTGTATTTCAATTTTCACTTCTGTCGGCAGTCCTTATGACTGCCTCGACTTTTTTTTAAATTATAATACGTAACTATTGTTATTATTATTATTTTAATTATAGGTAGGAAATATATATTAAGCATCGGAATTTTAGTTGACACTACAACCTTTATGGCGGCTTCATAAGTTTGAACAATTAAAAAAATCCTTTATAAATTATAGCTTATACATTATCCTGTTGTATAATCTATATCGCTGTAAAGTTTTGTTTAGTATTTCTTTCGTGAAAAAGTATATAATATTCTCAAAACGGTCCTTTTCATAATATTCATGGGATGAATAACAATATTATACGTATAATAAATAAATCTAATTTTCATACTCAGCATAAATTATAAAATGAAAAATCAAACCATATTAAATAACCTTTTTTTACTATTAGTCCTCAACTGATACGAAAACATTAACAGGTATATAAAAGCGCTTGAATTAAAAAAATTATAACAAAAAAAAGTATGATAAAATTTACCATTTTTAATCATTCACAGCGAACCGGGTTCTTCAATACATGAACATTTATTATCAAATAAAATATTTCGAAAGTCGTATAAAGTTTTCGTCTATACAAATGAAAGTAGGAGCGCGTGTTGGGCGGGCGGTTCGGCGCGACCCCACGCGGCACACTGAGGGTTATACTGTCACACCGCAGTTTATAAACAACGACCAATATAGTACACGCTCAATTCAAAGATTAATCGCTTAGATTAAAACACTTATTTCTGTATAACACATTTTATTACTGAATGTTTCATTTTTGGCAACCAATCTTCTAATAGATTAATTCTGCCATTGTCGAGTAGTAATATCATACAAATTTCTTGCGATCATTTCAAAGAATGAATAAGATAGTGGCCGTCTTATTAGAACTTTCCAGGGAATTTTTGGGGTTTCCGGACCTAGGGAAGAGGGGTCGGGGGGCCCATCTACCTAGTGCACAGGTCCGGTGGACGGAGAAGACGGCCGGTGTGTACCCGGCTGTCTCCTAACAGGTCTAAGCCCGGCGGCAGCGATATCGCTGCTGGGCCAACCGCTGGGGCGGCACGATGAAGTCTATAGAGATCTCGTGCCGCTCCAACTTAGCAGTAGACGTACACCATGGGGTTTTAGTCCGTGCGAGACGGACATAACCCACCCTCTCCCCCGAAAGGATGGTGTATCCATAAGGGATCTCCCCACGTAAAAAAAAAGGGAATTTTTGTCTCACGTCAGAATCTATGCTCCGTGGTATTATTTTTCAACCACTTATATACAATAGCCAAACTATATTACGTAAATCACCACCAATATTACAAAATATAAATCCAAATAACACAAGATTAAATATATTAAAATATTAAGTCATACATGAGATTCCAAGATCCTGGCAAAAACTCCTATTGAATTTTTATTTATACTTATGATTATCCAGTGGTCGAAATTCGATCTTAATAAAGAGTACAAAGTTTTTTAATCATTTAGGTATTATTATCTGTATTTATTTTCTATTTTTTTTTATTTTATTTTACATTGTATTGAACACATATTGTAAATTGTAGACGTTAGGAGCGTGAGGAGGAGATAAATAAAAGCTTAGACTCGTCGGTAGTCTTCGGCGAGCGCGGTGCATTTAATACGAAAGTACCCAAACTTTTTTAAAGCAAGTATTCAATACGTATATAACTTTTGTGTAATAACACGGTATACGTTTAAAAACTGTAAAATTAAAGCCTGTGTTTAATTACCTCAGATTTTTATCATTAAATATCAAAAAACGGTCTATAAAGTGATAACTCTCTATTAGATTTTATTAATTAATACTTAACAAAAAATATATAATCATACTTGGCTTGTTATAATGTTTATTATACGCGAAACGTCATCTTCTAGTTCCCTCTATATTATACATATACTTTCTACAATAAATATTAATATATAGTAATGCTATTTTAATTTCATACTGTTACAATTGTTGTTGTTTGTATGAACATACAAAATAATTTTTAAAATATAAATAATTTAATAGATGGTAGAGCCACGCTGAAGCTATTACTGGTTTCAGCGTGAATGTGTCGGCTCGCCCCCGGTACTACCACCCGACACACAGAAACACCCACGAGAAGTAACAGTGCTCGCATTGTTGCGTTTCGTTCCGTCAGTGAGAGCGCCGGAGGCCCACCTCCCCTTCCCTCCCCCTTCTCTTATACACAGGTTGGCAACGCACTTGCGACTCCCCTAGCGTTGCTAATGACTACGGACGATGGTGATCACTTAACATCAGGTGACCTACCAGTTCGTTTGCCTCCTTTGATATAAAAAAAATCAGGCATCCAAGCAACTCAAATTTTCCACATTTTTTAATTTACTAAGTGAAAAGCGACAAAACTGTTACAATATGATAGAGTATGCTTGCCGAACTTGTTAAAGCCCACCATATACACAATAAAATACAAGATTCGTTTCTGAAACGTGTCGTTTCTAGAACAACATATTAATGAATTGTCGAATTACCTGGTGCAGTGGTCGACAAATGGGCCGCATACGGCTCTTTTACTCCTTAGGCTCTTCCAGAAAGTGTTTAGTGCAGACATACAATGTTATCTATTAACTTGCTTTGTAAGAGACGAGTTAACATTTATGAAAGGCAAGCCTACAGAAAAGAGGCACATTTTTAGAAAGCAATATAGCACAGCTAGTCGCTCTCAAAAAGATATTGAGCAAAGGCAAGCTGGAGAGCGTATTTTTTATTTAAATTATTTCGATAAAAATATATCTACTAAAACAAAGCTTAAGTTGAAAAAAAATACTTTTTGAATATATTTCAACTTTGAATTGTTTATATTTGACTCTTTTCAATGATGAATTTGTGGACCACTGGACCTAAAACTTTTACGTACCTATTAGTAATCTGAGACTTGGTAATTATTTCAATACAAGCTTGACTCTTATAAGCTATAATTTCAATTTTGATTAAATTTTGAATTAATATCAATACAGTCAAGTTTAACTTTAATGGTGGTAGAGCCACGCTGAAACTATTACTGGTTTTAGCATGAATGGGTCGGCTCGTCCGGGGTAGTACCACCCTCTCATAGAAAACCGACGTGAAGTAACAGTGCTTGCATTTTTGCGTTTCGTTCGGTCAGTGAGAGCGCCGGAGGCCCACCTCCCCTCCCCTCCCCCCTCCTCACCTCTCCTCCTCTCTTTCTCCTCTCCTCCTCTCCCTCTCCCACCCCTAATCCCTTCCACCCAAAGAGTGGCAACGCACTTACGATTCCTCTGGTGTTGTTGGTGTCCATGGACGGTGGTGATCACTTAACAGCAGGTGACTCATCGGTTCGTTTGCCACTTATGACATAAAAAAAAAATATTTCGTATAAAACACGGTCTATTATTCTTGCTGGCATAGGCATTTACAATTCGTTCATTCTCAGTAAGGCTAAGTTCTGGTCGGATACTCAACACGCTTTCGGCCTCAGATAACCTGCGCTCCACCACGGCCCGTCTACACTATTACATGGTTCTTACTTAAAGTTTACTTTGACAGTTTGTATGGTGATTGCTCAACTCCTAAGGATCGCAGCGTGATGTTAGATAGATTTGCCTGAATAGATAAACTATAAAATTCAAAAGGAATATTGAAAATCCACTTCATAGTTCAAGGGCTAAGCGGTTTAAAAAAATATTCTCTTGAGTTCTATAATTCTAGTGAACGTTTAGTGGTTGTAATTTGATTTGATAATCCAACAATTATATTCAACTTTTAATACTGTTTCGATTTTTTCACCAAAGAGTGTACAATTATTGCAAATTAGTAGACATAAGGATTGTGAATTATTACGAATAAAGACTTAATAAAGGTTTCAACTCGTCGATCGTAAGGAAAAAAATGTTTCAAATTGTTTCAATTGGTAAGACTTCAAATTCAAAGATATTATCAATTAGTTAATAAATTGTATAAAAATGTATATAATTATTGCTCAGAGTGCCAATAGATGCCAAAATCAGATTAATTAATAATTTTAATTTAAAAAATACGGAATTTATATGATTCCTACTATGACTGATTTACAAATTTAAAAAAAAACACAGTAATTGTACTGTTTTGCTTTCACTTCTATCAGCAGTCCTATGACAGTCTCGTTTTTTTTTTAGAGATTTAATATCTAACAAAATCGTCTTGAGACTAACTTACTTTCTAAATTGAACGAAAAGAACATTGCGCACAGGATGCGCTTATCGTAACTAAGGTGGCGTCTAACTTCTCAGAATAAGGAGTCTTGATTTGCTCTCTTAGTAGGGAGTGCATTTATAACTAGGTACTGAGCTGGTATCGTCACCTATTTCTATATAGAAAACTAGTAGAATTGTTGGATTAAGAAACAACTACGAAGGTTGATTAATATTTTCACTGCTTATTCTATACACAAAAATGTTTATCTTTTATATAGCATTGGTTTTTACTTACATCTTTAAATCATATATTAATGTAAAGCAAACTGGAGCCTTTGGTGGGATCTTAATCTGTCAAGTAGTGGCTTTTTAATTCATAATCTTGTGTTATTAATCTATATTTTGTAATATTGGTGGCATTTTACATAATATAGTTCGGTTATTTTGCGTAAGTGAAGTGAATGGGAAATAATACCACGGAGCATGAATTCTGAGATGCTACAAAAACTCCCTGGAAAGTTGTAACAAGGGAGCGACCATCTTGTTATAACATTCAAATTATAGCAAGACACTTGTAATATTATAAATCGACAATGGCAGTAATTATCTAGAAGATTGGTTGCCTAAAATATAATAAAAAAGCAGAATGTAACCTAAAAAAATAGCCAACTATTGAGCGATTTGCATTTCATTCCAGTTCACCGCTGTCATACCGGCCAGCGAATCATTTGCCCTTTTTTTTTCGAACTGACTACATACATACATATATGAGTTGTTGAAACATATATGTGTACCAAGAATAAATACCTCAACAACCTTTATATATATTTCGTATCGGATAATATTCTAAACTATTTCAATTTGATAAGGGAAAAAATAAAACCCTTCCACTTGCATGTGTAAGCGTGCGTGCGTGCACGTGTGTGGAGGTGATATCTGTAATGTTGTCGCAGTGATATAAGAGTTTGTGTCAATGTATCGCGCGAGCAACGTACTCTAGGGCTCCACGTCGAGGAAACGGACCTAGGCTTGAGCTGCTGCCGAGTGGGGCCTAGTCTGGTGTGCGGGAGCGAAATTTACCCCCAGACCACGGCAACGTGATCTGTGGTTACGCGGGCGTGGGCGTGAGCACGCTCTGTTTAGAGAGGCAGGCTGGTACTGATCGTTCACTGCCGTTATTTCATCGGGAGTGTCGGTAAAAATATGCTGCGGACATCTTTTACAACGCGCAGCGTTTGGTACAGGTTTGTATTTTGCGGCGGATACCACTAACGGACTGGGATGCGAATCATTTGGCCGCTGGACACATTATGAGCTAATAACAAAACGCAACAAACCAAAAGAGAGTTACGACATATTTATCACAGGATATGTAACTTATTTAATTACAAGTAGGTATCTAATATACAGGTATGTACCTGTATACATAATGTGTATCATGTGATACAGAATACGTATTTTCATTTTATATTTGAAATATTTTTGAGATGAGATTTCTTGTGAGAAGGCTTTTAAATTCTAATCGGCAATCTCTTTGTGTGCCTAAAAGTTTTGTGGGTATACAGTGTGTCAGGTAGAGTGTTGAAAACACAGGTTTTCGACAGAAGTTAAGCAAGAAGTTAGTTATGCCAACGATACGCGGTATTCCCAGGTGGTCACCCATCCACTTAAATTATATAATTTAATAAGTTAAATTAAAGGCTTTCGAACTGCCAGGAAGTAACTAGTGTAAATTAAACGGATTCCGTACTAAACACGGGTGGTGTACAGAATTTAAATACCGGTGCAGATGGATTAGCTCACCGCGCTCTAACTGCGGGACGGATATCGAATCAACAGCACACAACATACAGAAATGCCCACTAAGAAAATATAATAGTTCTCCAGATGAACTAACCGTTCTTACCGATGACGCCCTAAAATTGCTGAATATAAGTATCTAATTATAACAAAAGACACCCGCTTATGATGTCTAGATGATAGTCAAGATTAACACCATTGTTGTTATTTAACTATCATGCTTATTTAAACTAGAAGTGTCTGTAAATTAACAGAAGATTCCATTAAATATTTAACGATTTATCTGTAATCTGAACGAGTACTCCTATAAATTTCACGTGACTTTAATTTGAATTTCGTAGTAAATTAAATTCGCACCATATTTATGGCTTTTGGAGAGAAATCGAGTATTTTAATGTTCTTGTTCTTTCTACACCAATATTCCATTTAGAAGTCCTTCCTTTTCACTAACTTTCGCTTTGTTATAAAGAAGCCGTAGCGCCATCGAGTATCGAGCCACTCCTGTGATGAAAAGCTTGTATAATTTGATTTATTTATTTCCTTTATTGCGTTAATATTTTTAAAAATATTTTATCTTAAAATTTATGTATTGGGAGTGAACGAAGGAATGAGAGAATGAATGAATGTATCGTTTATTGCATTTTTTTCCACTAATCTTCTAGTAGATTATTACTGCCATTGTCGAGTAGGTAATAATAGATATAATAATAATAAATAGTAATATCATTATATTACAAGTTTCTTGCGGTCATTTCAATGTTCTAACAAATTGGTGGCACTTTTGTTAGAACTTTCCAGGAAGTTTTTGTTACTAGATGGAATCCATGCTCCGTGCTATTGTGTATATCCCGTCCAGTTAACTTGTCCACAATAACCAAACTATTTCATATTACGTAAAACACCACCAATATTACTAAATATCGAGCCAAATAACACAAGATTATGAAAAAAATAGAAAAACCACTACTTTATACTCCAAGGTCCCGCAAAAATCTCCTATTGCAATTTTTAGTTCATAAACTGGAGAGCTTAATGTAACATGACTTTTATCAAGCAGGAATCGGTGTTAAATTTAAAAATTGGCTGTCATACTATTCAGGCAGATATGAATCATGGTTATTAAGATACACTTAAATCAACAAAATTAAAATAATAATACGTTTATTAATTGAGACAACTGCTAAGTACGTAATAATAGTCAATTCCGTTCCAACTAATCGAGTTACGTTGGCTAATTAGGTTTACAATGAAACGTAATTTACAAATCGTAAGACTATATTTTTCTCATTATTAAAAAAACGGAGAAACTAGATTCTAAGTGAGATTAAAATAAATTTTCTGATAACATAAAAATTACCAAACATTTTAAACATGCTCTGTAACAATGCAGTACAAATAACGTGTCTATAGATGGCGTTAAAACAAGTCTGACTGTGGCGGTACAATTAATTTTAACTCCATACACGTTGTTAGATGTTTTACATCAGTATTACAAATAATTGCACTCAATTGCCTACAGGAGGAGATTGAGGTAAGAAGTATGTATTTCTTTTCAGTATGTATAATTAGAATGCAATGGATGTATTTCTAAGATACTTTTGTGGTTTAAAATCCTCGAAATTCCTTAATTGGAAATTGTGATAGTGCCAGTTTATGTTCATTGGTTACCTTGTCAGGTATAAAATATTAAGGTCTTCAGCCACATACCGATTCCTTCTTGACAATCGATTTTTGGAGTACTTTAACACTATGGTTATATGTTATTGTTGTTTTCTTATAAGATATCTTAGTCTGATTGAATAATTCGACGTCACGACTGTAAGCAGTGTCCAAAAAATTGACTGTGCGATGAGTCGAAAATGACAAAACTATTTGTATTTTTTATTGGTATACAACATGCTCATGCAGTTTACTTGATTTGAATTACAACCTATATTTAAAGGTATCTTAAATAACACTAACGGAAACTGAACAGTAAAGAGTTATTTATATGAACTTGTACCACCTATGTGAGTTTTATCAGCCACACCCTTTGGACTGAGACGAGGTAGTGAAAACTTCTTTCTCGTTTTTTTTTTTCGACCTGACTACGCTATTGACCTAGCAAGGTCTTAACAGCTTCACCGGACTACATACTTCTTTCTCGTGTTTTTGGCAGTAGATACAGTTATTATTTCGCGTCATGGCATGCTAGTAAAGCGTGACCGAGCGCATTGCGCTTGCGCGGCTTGCGTCATACCAGCACTACAGTAATGCGGTCTATGTACGTCTGATATTGATATTTTTTATTTAGATTGTGTAATTTATTTTAGCTTTTTTATGTTTGACTAACTAATAAACTGTATAAAAATGTATATAATTATTGTTCGGAGTGACGATAGATATGAAAATCAGCCTAATAATAATAGTTTTAATTTAGATATTATGAAATTTAAATCATTCACTCTATAATTGATTTAAAAATTCAACTGTATTCAGATTTCACATCTGTCGGCAGTCCTTATGACTGTCTGCATTTAAAAAAAATAAAAATATTATAAAAAAACTAGTATTATTTACCTGTGATCTAACTCGTCCTTCGTCATCAAGTCTTATAGTTCGTAGATCTATAGTCTGGAAGCCATCGTCAACCCCGTCATAGGCTTTATTTATACAGCCTCCATCATGTGTCATCTTTGGTTCCTGAAAATTTAATATTAAATATCAACAATACTAGATATTGTAACTACGTACCAGACTGACTGTTACAAGTACTCATGTAACAGTTGTAATATAATTGTAATTAGATGTTTTTATCTCTACTATTTCACAGGAATATTTAAAGAAAGATATTATACCAAGGGCCTTTTGAAGCTCGTCCGTTACCCTTGCATATACAAACAAAAAGAAAGGGCCTTGCGGGACACTAACTTTTTTAGCTATTTTCATATAAAAAAAACTAGCTGGCCCGGCAGACATTGTCCCAAACTGATTATTAAAAAAAATCTAGACAAATTATATACTAAAACGTTCCTCATGAATGAATCACTTTATCAACTGGTGAAAGCCGCATGAAAATCCGTTCAGTAGTTTTTGAGTTTATCGCGAACAGACAGACAGACAGACGCGGTAGGGGTCTTTGTTTTATACTATGTAATGATAATAAATTCATTGATACTATATTATAAAAATCTTCACTGGACATGTAAAAATGGGACTCCTACCGTGCTACCTTTCTTCGTTACATATGGAAGCAAAAACTTTTTAGTTACTCTTCGAAAAAAGTTATAAATCCATTCATACCATACGAAAAATAGCAGTGATACAAATTCACAGATATCACATGACAGATTTGTTTTTTATTTCACATCAAATATAGCAGTGACTCGTGCTGTTATGTGCGAAAAGCTAGATATGTACAGGCTGATCCCGAAACGCGACCCGCTCGCAGAAGCGAATCACTATGACGGGCTTTTTCGCCATATACATGGTGGTTGCGACCTAGTCAGGCTGTAAAACCCTACCACCCCGCTTTCGCCATTGCCTTGTTCGTTATTCAGCAGGGTGCACCACGTGTTGGCTTGGGTGTCTCAAGTCTTATGGTGTTATTCGACACCCGTTACACCCCAATTTAATCAAGATATTTTATTTCACCATAAGTTCTCATTTATTATAGAATTCGAACCCACGTCTATCGATACGATGCATAAAATGTTATCAATGAGACATAAAAAAATATTTTAAAAAAAATATCTAAAAAAAACTAATAACAGAATCATAATAATTATAATTACAACAAAATAATAAACACTAAACAATATTTTTTTACATTATTAATGTTTCACAAAATTTCGTTTAGTATTTATGAAATTAAAACGTTTTAGAACCACATTTAAATATATAAAAATCTAGTGTCATGATGTTTGTCTGTGATGAACTCCGGAACTACTCAACCGATCTTCATAAAATTTGGCATTATGTATAATTTGACCCAACTTGAGAGATAGGATAATTTATATTGCGATTAATAGCCTTTATATTTTTTAATTACAAATTAAATGATTGTTGATTATTGTTATTAATTGTAAGTTTCATCAGTCTCGAACAGATGGCGCTTTAAATTATTTTGTTGACAGAAAACTGTAGGACTGACTGTTATAGATATCTCATAGATGGCGCTACGTTTTAATTTTGAATTTATTTTTCAATTTTACTGCAACGTGTGGCTGGATCACCCAGTTGATTATAAGAATTTTGATAAATATACTGAGACGGTTTTCGTCCCACGAGAATAATCGAAATTCCCACAACAAAAAACCTAATTACGAAATAAGCGCACGACAATGCAACAATAAAGCGCTATGGGAATCAGGACGTGCTTGCAAACAAATAGGGTTGTCACCCGCTCTATTTGACGCTATTAATCGAGACCAACGGCCCACCTGAATACATCGCGATGTTCATAAAAGCTATAATTTATCAAACTTATGACATTACTGAAAATTAAATTTCCACGTATTGAGATAATCTAATATTATAAAGCTGGAGGTTTTGTTTTTTAGGTTGAACGCGCTAATCTTAGGAATTACTGGTCCGGATTGAAAAATTCTTTCAGTGTTAGATAGCTCATTTATTGAGTAAGGCTATATATCATCATGCTAAGACCAATACGACCGGAGCACCAATGAAGAATGTTTTAAAATCGTTTTATTTTCATTTCAGAGCTTCCGCTGCGTGTCAACGTTAGCACAAGGTAACCTATTCCCAGCGGACAAAGTCGCCGACAGAAGCTAGTTTTTAGAATATACGAATTGATTTGATTTATTTTTTCATTTGTCACTAACAATTATTTTTTTTTTCGAACTGACTATGCTATTGACCTGGCAAGGTCTTTACAGCTTCACTGGACTACTAAGGTTGGCGCTTAGGGCACACAACCGATTTTGGGTTTTGGGTAACATACACAAGAGTGCACGCACACCTCGGCTTGGATGCTACCGAAAAAAGACGTATCTGTCCTAGCTAAACTATACTAAGCTATTCATACATATATACATTTGTGAACCATGCAATGAAAATTGCATGATTCACCAATGAATACGTGTATATCGGAAATGAAACGAACTAAACTATTCGATTCAGTTCGATTGAGGGAAAAAAAGTAAACCCTCCCACAATGTGTATATATGTGCACGTGTGTGAGAGAGATAATCTCATATGTGTGTTCAAGTGATGTAGGTGAGTCACTGTATCGCGAAAATAATATCAAGAGGGCTCCGCGCGGGGACGACCTAGGCTCGAGATATTATTGAGAACCGCGAAGTGTGCGGGAGCTAATAGGGATCGATTACAAAAGCGTGGGCGCAACACGCATTTTATAAGATTGAATTTAAATTTACTAACGGTGACGGCACCGAAGTCTAAAAATAGACATAACAAAAATTATTATTATTGTTTGACGGTTATTTTTAGGGGAAGATAGACGTAAATACGCGATTTACTCTATCTTATTTGAGTTATTTATTTTTTAACAGCTGCGCGCGCGAGCCGTTGTAGTGTAGCCGCGATGGCTGGAAATCTATGGATTGCCGTGACGGCACCTAGTAGCGGATTACGAGAGCACTCTTCGTACGCCGAGATCTCCGAGATCTCGTGGAAAATGAGTAGTTGACCTGCGTAGTCAATACTCGATAGGGAAAAGGAGTATGCGGGGTCATCCTGTGAAGGATTAGCCGCCGGAGGTTTGGGAGTGTGCTGGGACGCGGGTTTAGGAGCCCACGGGGCCTGAGGGGCCCGGTAGGGGCGGGGGGGCGCACTAGTCGCGGGTACGGACGCTGCCGGTGCACGAGACGTGCCCGGCAGGTTCGGGAAGGCCTCTCGAGACATGAGAGGCGGAGGTCGAGGACGGGCGGGGGCAGCGGCCGTCTTAGACGGCGACGCCTGCCTGGGGTATCGAGGGCGCTTTGTGCGCGGGGCGCGGGGACATCCGCGATAATTCGCGGTATGGCCCACGCCGCGGCACAGAACACAGCTCGGAGGGTCGGAGGCGTCTTTCGTGCGAGAACACTCCCTAGTGGAGTGGTCGCCGAGGCACTTAACGCACCTGGGTTTCAGGCGACAGTTTCGTGTGGAGTGTCCGTACACCTGGCAGTTGTGACACTGCGAGGGCACAGACGTTTTGCGCGGCGGCTCGACAATAATGCCGGAGAGGCCGCAGAGGGTCGGGATATTGAAAATCGCTTTCCCTCCGTGGGTGCGATCTAGAACTACTAACACCATATCATATGGTTGTCGGGTGCGCGGAGAGCGCATGCGATGCACCTCACGGACAGGGATATCCTGCTCGTTGAGGTCATCGGAGATTTCGTCTGTCGGGATCTCCGCAGGGACTCTGCGGATGACGACACGTAGGTGACGCTCTTCTTCGAGCGAGAAGGTGTAGTAACCGAACTTGGACACTAACAATATACACTTATTATTATTATTTATTTACACTTATCATTTCCGATGATAAATTATGTTCAATAAAATACCTTACATCCTTTTGATATTACAAACGTGAAAGTTCAGAAGGATAGATGTATATTTGTTACTTAGGTCATGCAAAAATTAATGAACGGGTTTTTCATAGAACTCTACACTACTATATAGCTGAATGAAAATGATGCATAAACTATAAATTGTAAGAATTTTATTGAAGTGGAAACTTCTTTTGACGCTTCGATTGGTATTTTTGACAGGAGATAAACTTATAATTTGGCTTTTCTTATATTGTACGTTATTTTTCAGGACTTCAAGCTTTGTACATGTAAAATATGAAGATCACAAAAAAAAACTAAAAACCTTGTGTACGACAAAATTTTAACTTCGTTCTAGGTGTTTAATAGGTACTATTAAAATTGAATTTAGCTCATTTTGAAATATAATTTTTATTATAATTTTAAAGTATAACGTATGCTACTTTACTATTACAGTTTTCAAAAAGTGCTAAGAAGTAATAATAAGAGTTAACTGTGGTAAAATGTAATCGATAGTATAGTTGTAGTAACTAATTAAATTAAATAGATCCCCATCATATCATCATTATATTAATACGTGAAGCGTAAACTTTGTATCCCTTTTTAACGTAATTGCGCGAACGGATGATCGTGAAATTTGGCATAGTTAAAGTTTATATGGAGGAGAAGTGCAGAAACCTATTTATTTTATATAAAATGCATTAGATGTATCCTTTTTCATTCTACATTCCATTAAAACTTTCCCTTTGACAAAATAACCCTAATAAAATTCAAACTTTAAAAAATCAATGAACTATGGTCGAATGTCGACCTCTGGGCGCCCACTAGTTCCATTAAATAGTTTAATTTACTAATGTAAATTTGTAATACTAACTGCAGACCGTGAAGAAAAATATCCTGAGGAAACCTGAACCTAAGAAATGCTCTTGTTTTATTACTGTATGTGAGAAAACATAAAACTGTGGATTTTTCGGAATTTAAATCGCCATACGTCGTGAACTGGCGTGGTTATTATCCCCATACCTTCCTTCGGGAAGAGGCCTATGGCCCTGCAGTGGGTCTTTTACAGGATGATGATAATGAAAGCCACAGATATAAGTTAATGCTGAATAAATTATATAAGTTTTTTTAATAACAAAATCTTTGCATTGTAGTCGATAGTCGAAGTGTGGCTATCACTAGAAGATGGGAATATATCGTTATTCCAAATCTAGTCTATTTAAGCACAACCCTAGAATGTTTACAATGAGTATTTGTGCACGCGCACGCTTCAAGCTTTTCTATAGGGGTGACATCACCAATCGATGCCGCACGTTCCATGTCACTGAGCAAACGCAGTAAACACACCTGCAACCATTCTGCATTGTATGTTACATTGTAATATGCGGGACCAACAAGTGTATACGAGATGCTCAGGAAATAAATGATAAAAGATGAATAGGTACCAAGTTGGTTAAAAGACGACAAAAGTGGTGGTGGTCGAATAGATTGACCGACGGAGTATCGATTCAAAAATAAAATCAAAAATACTTTATTCAAGTAGGCCATAATAAATATAAACGTAAAGACTACCACCGGTTCGGAAAACAACCCAGTCATCGAGAAGAACCGGCAACAAACTCGATCGGGTAAATTTTTTGAACATATACAGGCTGAAAGTTTAGCCAGATGCAATATTTATGGAGGATACTCTGCACTTGATTCTTGTTCTAAATCAATTAAAAAATAGGTGCTTAATATTTAACCTAATTATCTAGAAAAATATAAAAATTATACGCAATCCTCTACGCGTCTATGTTAAAGCACAGTGTCAATGACCGTCGGGTGACTTCACTTTTACTAGAAAGTGAACGTGGGAACGGCATGAACAAAACAAAAGGGTTTATTGTCGATTTTATTATCGAAGGCTATTAACTAGTGTCGTCCCTTGCAGCTTTTGGCACCGATCATTGCACCTAGGTTTATTACGTTAGTGTTTATACTTTTAAAAGTCTTAGAACAAACTTTAACTTAGATTCTCTCTGTTGTCTGTTAGTATTTGTTTTGATATAATCATTTTATACGTTAAATGTGATCATGAACTATCATCTCTTAGAATACTGTAAGCGACTAACCTAACACCTGGTAGATATTTACAATACATAACACATTACAATCGTCTTTAGTAGATGCAGAGGAGGAGTCATATGCAAATGTCACCAAAGTTGACATATTAATCCACTCTACTTTTCTAACTTAAAGATGTGACTCGGGCTATCCTTTCATATAAAAGTCATCTGTCTGTCAATAGATTGTACATACAATAAAAAGAAAGAAACTATTATTCCTACTGATTTCTATCATCCGAATAAGGTATATATCATTTTAATATAAAATTCTTGAAGGTGATAATTTTCCGGGGCACTGAATATACGAGACGGCTCGATGACTCGTCGAGGCCTCTTCCTGTAGAAGCAGAAAATTGCCTCTCCTGCGCCTCTCATCCGAGCTATCTGCTTATCACCTCGCTTGTTTTTAGAAGCAATCTACATAAAAAATATCTATTTCGGTCTGGTAGGGCATTAAAGTAAATATCTCCGTGTATGTCCAACACTGACTGCTACTATTATATGCGTTGTGAGAACTATATTATTCTTTAATTATCAGTTGTTAGTGGACGCTTTATTTTTGTTTCTGCAGACTCTTTGTCTGTACCTTTTTTCTGATTTCTTACTGATTTTTCCGTTTATTACTGAAAAACCGTTTTAAGTGTAGTGCAGGGTTTTTGACGGGATCTTAGTCTGCCATGTAGTGGATTTTATAGTTGATTTATAATATCTTGTTAAATTACTCTATATTTCGTAATATTGGTAGTGTTTTACGTTCGGTCATTTTACACAAGTGAGAACATATTTTTGGAAAATACTTCTAGAAACTTAATATTGACATAAAATCATTTAGATATTCTATATGAAATACAGATTATCAAGGATTAAAATTACGTAAGGAATAAAAACGTACTTGGTAAAATAATGATTTTAAATGAAACAGATGTGTAAATAAAAATGCTCGCATTCGTACACGTATTTTTATTATTTTAATTGTAATAATACCAACGGATTCTATGAGAAATATCATTAGCACGACCTCGATTACGCTCGAAGGAAAATCATTATGAAAATTATGTTTATTTGTGAACCTTTTCAATGAAATTAAACTATACATTATAATCAAACTTTAAGAGTTCTATTTCGATCATATTTGGAATAATCATTTTAGAAGTTAAATATCTTTGTAATGTTAAAGGACAGTGTGATTATATTTGAGGATTTTACTTTAAGTTGTACGTTATAATCACGCAAAGAAGCATCTTCTTTGATAAAAATGTAAATATATTATTAGTATTCCCGCTATAATTTTAATAATAGTGGTTCTTTTTTTTTAAACAAAACGATAAACATGAAAATGTGTTGAATGAAGTCGGTATAAATGTAATTTTTTTTTGTATTATTAGAGGTAAACGAACAGGGCGGTCACCTGATGTTAAGTGAACACCAACGCCCAACACGAGATGAGTCGCAAGTGCATTGCCAGTCTATGTTTGGGTGAGAGGGTGGGAGGAAGTGGGAAGGAGGTGGTGAACGAACGAAACGCAACAATGCGAGCACTGTTACTTAACGTCGGCTTTCTGTGAGAGGGTGGTACTACTTTATTGATCCAATTAATAATTAACAAGATAGATATCCATAAAACTCTTGTCAGAGGAAAGGAAATTTACAGAAAGGCATCGTTTCCAGATATGCCACAAATAATTATGAAAGATAAACCCAGAAAAACCAATATGAGAACAATAGAACTAAATATTTGCGTACATAAAACTCATAAAATTGCAGAACGATTGTTATCAGCAATGGTATGGTAATCATAACCATGCAGATTTCTTATCAACACAATCTGAAACATAATAAGGGTAAAGCGGACTATCAGCTTGAATAAATATTTGAAATTCATAAACTTTTGCTAACATTTGCTTACGTCGTAGTTGTGATTTAAAAAAATTAAAAATTCTTATTATTTTATAGGGGAAATGTAGTTATTATAATAACAATTGTATAGTCAGGGCACGCTAAATCGGAACAAAGTATTAAATATAACGGGAAGGAGCGAACTATGAACAAATTAAAGATTTATACTATAATAGTCTCTCTCACTGTAAAACGTGTTACAAAACTTAATGAAAGATTCTACACTATTCAAACATAAAATCAATTTAGGTGTATTGTAGTCAAAAGTAGAACGATATTTATAGTCAAAGCATTGCATAATAAATTGTATATAAAATAGTATGCTATCGAGAACGTCTAGTAAAACCTAATAGCCCACTTACTAATTGTTGAGTCCTGTTATTTATATTTTCCAACGCTATTAAACTTGTACGACCAATGAATAAATAATGTTTACAATCTAATGACTGTTACCTTTCACTCGATATTCATATCATTCGATAGTTATGGTCGGACTTTGGACATTAACGAGTAAAAACTCGACTCCTATATGGATATATAAACAAACGGTATATTAAAGTATGCGAATGAAACTATTACGCTATTCTGACGAGTAATGCAAGCCTTTGATAATTTTCTTCTATATTATAATTAATACTAATTGTTAAATAGGAGTGTCATGTAAAGGATTTTATATTCTATTGATAACTAGCGGGCGCGGCGGACGTTGTCTCGCCCTGGCAATAAAAATCCTTGATAAATATATCTAAACGTTCCTCATTAATCAATTTATCTACTGGTGAAAACTGCATGAAAATCCGTTTAGTAGTTTTTGAGTTAATCGCGAACAGACAGACAAACGTGAAAGAGGACTTTGTTTTATAATAGGCAGTGAGCATGTGTTATTTAGCTCTATAGTTTGTACCATGGTGTTTTATGTAATATAGTTTATTTATTGTGCATAAGTGAAGTATATGGGAAATAATACCACGGAGCATGGATTCTGACTTGCCACAAAAACTCCTAGGAAAGTTGTAACAAGACGGCCACCATCTTGTTAGTTTATTGAAATAATCGGAAGAAGAATATTACCTACTCGACAATGGCAGTAACAATCTACTAGAAGATTGGTTGCCAAAAATAAAATAAATAATATTTTACTGATTAATTAATAGTGCAAAAGGTTTTAGGTGTAAAAGTGTACAAAACAATACATTGGCAACCTCTTCCAATGCTTAACGTTAGTGAATGTCGTATAATTGACATTATGTCAACGGAGTATTAAGACTTAGCTCATTTCACTAACGACTCGGAAATATTGCATATCACATGAGAGAAAGGGAATGTCCCCACCATTTTGTATTTGGAAAGAATATAACGTATAACGTAACGTATGCTTGACTTACTGATGAAATATATCAAGAATAGAAACAAAAGACAGTCGCTGATGAATAAGTTTTAGTTTAATTTCCCAAAATTAATTAATTTCCCATGTTTCAACACAACCTGCTCTGCTTTATATCAAACTAGCGGTCTTGGCGGACGTTGTCCCGCCCTGATAGTAAAAAAAAACTTGAAAAATTATATAGCTTCCTCATGAATCACTTTATCTACCGGTGAAAGCCGTATGGAACCATGTTCAGTAGTTTTTGAGTTCATCGGAAACAGACAGACAGACAGATGTCCCAGAGGACTTTGATTTATAATATGTAGTGATTAACTTTTAATGGCCGCTTTGCTTTTTTAAATGTAGATTCATATGTAGTCATTGATACATGTATGTAAAATCATCATGATAATTGGTCGGGAGTGGACAGCAAGGGAGTGGGGCTCCGTGACGTTCTGACTGGTGCAGGTACTTACCGGACACGGTTGCTTCGGTTGGTACCTGCACCGGATCGTACGCAGGGAGCCGACGGCCGTCTGCCACGAGTGCGGCGCTGACGAAGATACCGCGCAGCACACGCTGTCTGAGTGTGCTGCGTGGGTGGAACAGCGCCGCATTCTGGCGGCGGCCGTGGGAACGGACTTATCACTGCCGAGCGTGGTTTCGGCCATGCTCGGCAGCGAACAGGCTTGGCGTCTATAGGGGCTAAGTACTAATGAGACAACATTCGAAGTAAAAAATATTAAGGTACAGATACACAATTACTCCAGATAAAAAATAAAGTTTCTATGACACCTATCTTACTATGACGAAGCCGCGGTCACCAACTAGAATATAATAAAGAAATTGGACACAAACATTTTAGGGTCGAACGATTTCGGAGGTAACTGCTATGGATCAGTAATGGACTGCATCCATAGTAGCTACCTCCAGGGTAACCTAAACCACTGCGCCGCCGCCCAGGATCTTCTCCTACAGGCGGTGGCGGAGTGGAAAATCGACCTGGCCGTCGTTGCGGAGCCATACCGCGTCCCGGACCAGCCTCACTGGGCTGGAGACGCGAATGGCTCCGTGGCGGTCTTGTCCGGGGGGGGCTTGCCCCTTTCCGTTAAGGAGAGGGGCGCTGGGTTCGTGGCGGTCGCCTCACGAGGATTCGGATTCCTCGGGGTTTACTTTTCCCCGAACCGGCCCCTGGTGGATTTCGAGTCTTTCATGGACTCCCTGGGGCCGGTCGTGAGGCGGCTGGCGCCGCTCCCCGTCGTCCTGCTTGGCGATCTTAACGCCAAGTCTAGGGCGTGGGGAGGGGCGACTACTGACCCCAGAGGCCAGGCGCTTGAGGAGTGGGCAGCCGAACACGAGCTGTCCCTCCTCAACCGGGGGAACGCTCATACGTGCGTGCGGCATAACGGGGGGTCAATTGTGGACGTCACATTCGCCTCCCCGTCGGTCGCGCGCCGTATCTGGGGATGGAGGGTCGAAGAGGAGGTGTAGACTCTATCGGACCACCGGTATATTAGGTTCGAGGTCTCCACCTCCTGTCACGAACCGGTCACCCGCCCCCGGAGGGGCGCGACGTTCCCCCGCTGGGTGATGAGCCGCCTCGACAGGGAGAAGGCGGAGGAGGCGGCCATCGTCCAGGCCTGGGCGTCGTCGCCCCCTCTGGACAGCGAGGATATCGACGCGTCCGCTGCCCGCCTCCGTGATGCTCTCACGGAGGTATGCGACGCGTCGATGCCGCGGAGTGTACACCACCCTGACAAAAGGGCGGTGTACTGGTGGTCGCCCGAGCTCGCGGAGCTTCGGGCGGCCTGCTCTGCGGCTCGGCGGCTGTTCGGGCGCAGCCGTCGCAGGAGGGTCAGGGCCCCCGAGGAAGAAGCCCGGCTGCATGGCGAATACAGGCAGAAGAAGAAGACTCTGCAGATCGCCATCAGCCGGGCCAAGGAGGCGGCATGGGAGGAGCTCCTTCAGACGCTGGACAGTGATCCGTGGGGGCGCCCATACCGGATAGTCCGGAAGCAACTCCGGGGCCGAGCGCCCCCGACGACGGAGACTCTCCAGCCAGAGGTGGCCGAGAGGGTCGTGGCGGAGCTGTTCCCCGACCCTCCGGGGCGGCCTCCTCCTCCCATGCCGCCGCGCTTCGCGTCTGTCGCGGAGGTGTTCGACCGCCCTCCCCCGGTGACGGAGGAGGAAATGGGTAGGGCGGTCGAGTGCCTCCGCGGCAAACGGACGGCGCCTGGGCCGGACGGGGTCCCGGGTCGGGTGTTGGCCCTCTGCTTGGAGCACTTCGGGGGGTGGCTTCGGGAGCTGTTCGACCGCTGCCTGGCGGAAGGACAGTTCCCGAAGCCGTGGAAGACGGGGCGGCTCTGCCTTATCCCTAAGGCGGGCCGTTCTCCGGACTGCGCGTATGCGGCGGACGGTACACCGTGGGGTTTTAGTCCGTGCGAGTCGGACATAACCCACTCTCTCCCCCGAGAGGGTGACGTATCCATAAAGGATTTCCCCATGTAAATAAAAAAAAAAAAGGTCTTTACAGCTTCACCTGACTACTCGTAAAATTGGCATTTTTATTTATCTTTAGGTTTTCTCGATAATATAAATATAATACAATATATATATATATACATACATACATATAATAAGAATGGAGATCTAACGTGTCTGTACCTTTTGGATTTTTATATGAAAAAACGTTGCAGGTGTCTTGGAATAAGTACATAAATATATTTCAATTATTTTTTGATATGTCTGTCTGTTTGTTTATTTGAAAGCGAATCACCGCTAAAGTACTGCGTTCAAAATAAAACCTCACAAAATCATAAAGCATATCCTCAAGTAACATTTAGTCTTAATTTCATTAAAATCAGTTCACTCTATCAAAAGTTATTGTAATTTTAATTAGGACGTGACTTAAGTATGAGAGAAAAGTTAACACTAACAGTTAAGTAAATGAAGTTAACACATTCAAATAATTTTATTACTCCCTTTTTTACATTAAGTTCCAAGCGGACAGAGCCGAGGGAACAGCTAGTACCAGCTAAGTTCTCAAAATTAAATAGAAAATATACAATGATTTATGGCTTATACCAAGACTAGGTAGGTATCTAGAACGTTCTGATACATTTTAAGAGTACAATTTATTCAAGTGGGCTTTCCTTTTTATTAAAATTCTCTTTTAGTATACACATTCGGAATGGATACAAATAGGTTATTGGATCGGCTGAGTGCCTTAAGCGCTCGCCTTAGTAGTCCGGTGAAGATGTTAAGACCTAGCTTAGACAATAGCGTAGTAAGTTCGAAAAAAAAAAATAGGTTATTGGAAAATTTCAAAACCGTCTTACCAAATTTCTACTACATTATAATTGAAACTTTTACGAACCATAACATATACTTTACATTAATAAACTAAGCCGTGACTCACCGAGTGGTTTAGAGTGAGAAACAAAATGGACTGTTTCTTAGAAACTAATTAAATTTCTATATTTCAGGGAACGGCAATATGGTGATATATATTCAAGCGAACACAACTTAGTACATACAGACCCTTTACAAGTTCAACAAAAATCTGTATTATAAAAACCGGTTTACGGTCACGGTGTTTCGATTTAGCGAGATTTCATTGTTCCGCGACACGCTTTCATTTTTTTATTATGGTTACTATATCTTTTATAATTCTAGTAGACATATAATCACATTACCTCTATACGACAACAACGTGAACGATGAAAATACTTCGGTTGAATTATGTTAAGCATTATTATTGCATTAGTCATATCATTAGTAATGTATTGATATGAACAATCCAAACAGGAATGAACTAAGGAGGGGTCGGATAGGGCCCTGCAGTTTTCCAAATCTCCATAAGTCTCCACTAAGTATTTGGAAATACCCGAACCAATGCCGACGTCTTGTACATACTGTAAAATAATAACTAGCTATTCCCGCGACTTAGTCCGCGTGTAATATTTACTTTGGGCGAACGCCAACACGCATCGTTCCCACAGTAACTTTTTTTTGTTATTAATTTCCAACAAGGCCATATTTATTTACGCCGACCCCCTCCAATAAAGTTATTCCACCAGTGAAATCAATTCAAACCATAATTTATGGTAAAGTATACGGGCTCTCTTAGATCGCCATTTTTATATTAGGCATGTGTACTACATACTGTGTACTACTTAATTTTAGTATGACTGCAAGATTTACCTATTCATAACCTAATTAAATGTACCGACTTCCAGTACATCTCTAGGTAGCACACATATTCATATGTTTTATTTAATTTGATAAACTATTTATTTTCAGCTTTTTAGTGCCTTATGGGTTTTTTTTGAAAATTTACTTTATGGATTGTACTGTGCTTACCATCAGATTATATTGCAGTCATTTTGCAGTGATAGGAAAAAAAACTTTTGCGTATTCACACACAGTATAGAATAGAATAGTATTTATTTATTTAGGTTACCAACAGAGTCAACATGTTATTAACATACAGTAAAATGTACAGTTCAACATTTTTACTAGATATAACCCTATTTACATATACATATATTTGCGACTGAATCAAAGCTTTCAGTGAAGGAAACCATGATGAACCCATAGTATGGTGGTTCGGCTCTTTCTAAGTCCTCCTTGTTAGATTCCACCGCCAAGTTGTAAATCTGACGCCAAGTATCTGTTAGTGTGTGTCAGTTGCACATGAGTGCCAGTTCACTCTAGGTTTAGCGTGTTAATATCTTCATCATATCGTTATTTAACATCAGATGACATCATGGAATGAAAAAATAAAGTAAAAGATGATGGAAGGAGGATCGATATATTGTAATAAAAAAAAAGCTATTCGCGGATAAAAGAATCAATTTAGGCGTATTGTAGTCAAAAGGAAAACGATATAATCAAAGCATTGTATAATAAATGGTATACAATGAAGGTCTAGTAAAACCCAGTAACCCACTTACTAATTGATGAGTACCGTTATATATATTTATATTTTCCACCGCTATCAAACCTATACGATCAATGAATAAATAATTTTACAATCTAGTAACTGGTTCCTTTCACTCGACATTCATATCATTTAACAATTATTGTCGAATTTTCAAGATTAACATGTAGAAACTCGACTCCTATATAATAAATATATCAACAAATGGTATATTGGTGAGTTCGGAGAGATGCACATGAGGGACACTTACTCTTGGTTTTTTTTTTCTTCTTATCTGCGGACTCTTGGTCCGCACCATTTTTTTGTTATCGTTTTGCATCTAAGTTAAGCATCTATTGCATGTAGTTTTTTATTATTATTATTATTATAATTTTTTATATATACTTATTTCTTTATTTTTATGATTTCATTCAACTATTTTATGACGGTTTTTTTTTTGTAGAGGTTTTTGTCTTTATGGCGGTTTCATTTAGGTCCTTGCTTGTTTGCTCTAGGTTTAGCGTGTTTACTAAGTTGGACCACAACCTCATTTAACGTTAACATCAGGCGAGATTTCATGGTCAAACGATGAAACCTATAATTATTTTTTTATCGAAAATAATTAAATGTTGTGATACACTCATATCATAAGGAATTTTCGAAAATTCGCTTAATATATATCAATAAAGAATGTACCTGAAAACACTTGTGGAAGTTCCGCCAGCTACACTTGAGAAACCCCTCGTTTAATATTTAATTTCTCACTTAGCATTGAAGTGGGACCAAATGCTAAAGCAGTTAAGAAATTGTACTTGTAACATTTATGTGCTTTTATACTATGCTTAAAAATCATAGCTATTTTATTATAACTGTATAGCAGTGATTTTTTTTGTCGCTACTATGTCACAGTTCATAATCGAAAACATGATACATCATTACATAGTATAAAACAAAGTCCCCTACCGCGTCTGTCTGTCTGTCTGTTCGCGATAAACTCAAAACCTACTGAACGGATTCTCATGCGGTTTTCACCAGTGGATAAAGTGGCTCATGAGGAACGTTTTCGTATATAATTTGTCAAGGATTTTTTTCATAATCAGGGCGGGAAAACGTCTGCCGGGCCCGCTAGTTTATTATAAAATAAACATTCCGCCGTGATTAAATTCAAGTAAAAAGCCGTGGGAATTGTGCGGATTGTAATTTAAAGGTATTTTATGATTATAGTACAGCTATTATCTTTCATTTCTTATGAAAATAACAATGTTTCATTAAACCTTCCATACTTAGTTTGAAGTAAAAAAAATGTACATGATCGCGGATATTACAAATAATGAAATAAATAATTTCTGTTAGAATTTAAAGCAAGATATTTATATACACCTACCCATTGTAAACAAATCTTATTTAATTATTGTCATGATTTAAATATGAAACTATAGCTTTAATATAACTGAACAAAAACCCATAAATTTTGTTTTGCAAATTGTTTAAATTACTTCAGAAAAGCATGTCCATTGTCGTATCAAATTAAATTGTTGATTCAAGTGGAGAATTAGAAATAATTAAATTTAGTTTTTCGTTAATATAATATAATTGTTGTTATTGAATATAAAAAAGGTCGAGACAGTCATAAGGACTGCCGATAGAAATGAAAGCTCAAAACAATGGAATAACTGTGTTCTTTTTACATTTCTAAATAAATTATAGTACGAATTATTTACATTTCATAATTTGTAAATTGAAATTATTATCATTAGGCTTGTCTTCACATGTATTTGTACTCCGAATAATAATTATATACACTTTTGTACGGCTTATTAATTAATCAAACATATGATGGGTAGCACAATCTCAATATAAATATTAAATGTACACGGGCTGCTATACTACGCGTCGCTAGCTAGTATGACGCAAGCCGTGCAAGCACAATACGGTCGATCACGCTTACTAACATGTCATGGCGCGAGATTATACATTCATCTCGTGCCAAAAATACCGGTCAACGCGCCTAAAGAAGTATTTATTTAAAAAAAAAATATATTTAAAAAGATACGTGTCCATAAACCATACGATTAAGTTTTGTAATAACGGCTCGGTGAAGCATCGAACACGCGACGCTTCGGAAGATTATACGAAACCTGATTTATATCCATTACTCATTTGCAAAGACTCCGTTAGTTTTCCTTGTTCTTTGTTTCGGCATATCTAGTTAGCAGCACGCATACAAAGTGTAACGAAGTGATTTTAATACTCCATATCGGAATAGGAATATACTTTACTAGAATATAAAAAAAAACCTGTATGAAAATCTATCTATCTATACATATTATAAGAATGTAAATCTAAGGTGTCTGTAATTTTTAGATTTTTGTGAAAAAATAGTCTTGGAATCGTTACATAGTATAAAACTAAGTCCTCTATCGCGTCTCTCTGTCTGTCTGTTCGCGATAAACTCAAAAACTACTGAACGAATTTTCATTTTCATGTGGATAGAGTGATTCATGAGGAAGGCTTTAGTATATAATTTGTCAATGATTTTTTTATTTTACCAACATCTGCCGGGCCCGCTAGTAAGTAATAAAATACATTTCAATAATTTTTTGAAATGTTCCTCTGTGTATCTGTGTGTCTGTTTGTTTGAACACACATCACTGCTAAAGTACTGTATTCACGATAAAGAACCTCAAGAAAATCATAAAGCATATTCTCGAGTAACATGTAGTCTTGGTTTCATTAAAATCGGTTCATTCTATCATAAATTTATTGTAATTTTAATGATGGCATTCCTTAAGTACGAGAGAAAAGTAAATAAGTAAATGGACTTAATACATTCAGATGAATTTATTAGTCACTGTTTTGACATTAGGACGCGGGCGGATTCACGGGAACGTCTAGTCTAAAATATTGTAGAAATATAATGTAATAATTAGAAATGGCGGCTTTTCGGACACAATATCGATTGACGGAGGTTCGAATTGCTGTGATGAGACAAAGTTTTCGGTGTAGGAAAACCTGTGATGAGAGCATAGTATAGCGGTCGATTTTGCTAACTAGCTAAGCTAGCTTCGCCTAACTAGCTACAACCATCAAACACTTGTTCTTTTGTTCCGTCAGCTCTTTTCAGGGTTACTATATTGGCTTCTTGAACCACAGCGTCATTTAACATCAGGTGACATTGTGGTCAAAACGCTTATAAACAATAAAAAAGTTTTTTTTTTTTTTTTTTAACTTTATTTTTGGCAACCAATCTTTTAGATTATTACTGCCATTGTCAAGTAGTTAATAGTATTTCAAGTTCTACTTTCATTCCATTTTGGCAACCAGTCTTCTAGTAGACCATCATTGCCATTGTCAAGTTTCTTGATATAATTTAATGAACTAACAAGACGGTGGCCTACTTGTTAGAACTTTCCATGGAATTTTTGTGGCATCTCAGAATTCATGGTCCGTGGCATTATTTTCCATTCACTTCACTTATGCACAATAAACAAACTATATTACATAAAACACCACCAATTTTACACAATATAGAGTCAAGCAACACAAGATTATGAATAAAAAATAAAATCCACTACATGACAGACCAAGATCCCGCCAAAAACTCCTGCGTTTCGTTATCGACGAATAGTTAGTTGCTATTGGCTGACGTGGAAATACAGCGTCGCGAAGGAACCCGTATATGTTCTCGTATTATTAAAAAAGTATTTATCCAGTATAGTGACATTTGAGGTTGTAACATCACACAGTATGCATACAAAGTGTATATGTACATAAAATATACGATACTGATAAAAACGAACACTTAACAAGAACGATTAGTAAATTAGCCATTGAAGCCAAGAGTGGTAGAGCCACGCTGAAGCTATTACTGGTTTCAGGATGAATGGTTCGGCTCGTCTGGGGGAGGACCACCCCCTCATAGAAAACCGACGTGAAGTAACAGTGCTTGCATTGTTGTGTTTTGTTCGGTCAGTGAGAGCGCCAAAGCGACTCCCCGATGTTGTTAGTGTCTATGGACGATGGTGATCACTTAACACCAGGTGACCCACAAGTTTGTTTGCCAGTTATAACATAAAAAAAGCTTTTACAAGTCTGAGTCTGATCTTTCATTTTTCCTACAAAGCCTTCTTACAAGTGGCGAACACCTAGTAAAACTTACATTTTAATAAAATCCCGATGTTATGATGTTGATTAAACCCCTAGACTATCCAAAACCATAAAGGGTTAATCTCCATACAAACCGAATGTAGACCTCGTGAGGCACAGATCAGCAGACTGTTAGCACCATAAGCTTAAAAGTGCTTAATTTATTACAGAACTTTGAAAAATAAGGAACTTCGTTCCAATAATAAATTATAAAAATTTTATATGAAATATATTATTTTTTGTGTCTTAAAAAATCAGCCGGGGGTGTTAAATTTGTAGATACCAACCACGTCAAGGCCGAACCAGTCAGATAGTGAACTACACCTCTAACAACACTTTTTTAAATATTAAAATCCTTTCTATAGATTATTTAGCCTATTTAAATATAGCCAGTATTTTTTAAAGATCAGACAGTCGCAACCTTCCATAACTTTCAGTTTTATTGTACCCTTAAATGTTAGTAATTTATCAATCGATGCTCTATTTATATTTCTTGCTCTTCTATTTAATTAGAAGTATTTTTTTGAACTATCTACGCTATTGGCCTGACAGGCCTTTACAGCTTCACTGGACTACTAAATCGCACTCAGCCGATTTTATTTAGCAACCAGCTTCAGGGCGCAGCGCGCCTCGGCCTGGGCTATTCCTTTGATTACGAAACATCAGGAATTTAACCAAGTTAAGCTAAACTATTCATACTTATAGGAATTAGTGAGATACACATGTGTACCAAGCAGTAACTTGTATATGTATTTCATATCAGAAAACTAAGCTAAACTAAGTTAACTTCGAATAAGGAAAAAAATAAAACCCTTCCACCATATGTGTACTCGCGTGTGAGTGCACGTATGTGGGAGTGATCTGTATGATGTTGTTAAGTGATTGAGACTTTTTAGTGTCACTGTATCACACTAGCAGCGTATTCAAGGGCTCCACGAGGCAACCGACCTAGGCTTGAGTCGCAGCAAAGTAGACGACAGAATGCATTCCTGTATATTCTGAACTGAGATTCGACCTCTGATAGGAGTATTCGACTTTCTGATCTCGACTCGCTGATTTACGACGGGCCGCCTGCGTAACTATAGCCTTCCTTGGGAATCTCCTTGTTTATCCCTAACTGCCCTTCGATAAATAGCTACTATCATCATCACCTTTAAGGCTTCCTGCTACTTTCTTACAAGTATAGAAACATACATACTATAACTACATATATATATTATGTATTAGTACATACTAACTCTTAATATTAAATTAAGACTTTAATATTTTATGCGTCTAAAAAAGATCAAAGAAAGTTATGCTCGGTTCATCATTTCCAATGAATATTCACAAATAATAGCCTCGAGTTGTTTAGTATATCAATTATGAAACTTTCTAGAACAATACAATAAAAATATTAATATGTTGTTGATGAATTCACAGTCAACTATAATTAAACCAAATTCGGTATAGTTTCGGAAGAAAAATGATATTATAAAGAAGTACAATAATTTTTAGCTTCGAAAATAAATAACACCTAATGTATTATAAAACTCTAATAAAGGTGACACTTACGTATATGTAAACACACGTCACAATTTTTTTTAATCCATTACAAGTGTCGAGATGTATGAACAAACTGTTTGTAACTGTGATGTTGTAACACACCAGTAGGCTTTATACTTGTATTGTAATTTTTGTAATGTACACACATAAAATCAAATTGATATAGCGATTTATTTATTCAAAAAAAACTAGCACAAAATAAAAACAACACAAGAGTAAAACAGTGATTACCGAATCAGTGACGTAACACGAAAAAGTAAAAGTTGCTCGCGATTCGCGAATTCGAATTTCGAATTGGAAAGGTACGTGCGCTCGCGCACCTGATACGCGGTAGAATGCGCACACCAGCTAAGGACCGTATTCAGAATACAACCTGTCCGACCGGACGTGCAGGGTTACCGCGCACAGAATGAACGCTTCGTTAGGCATACAACAATAATTAACTATTACAGTATACAGGTTTTTGCTCATAACATCGCACGTAATCATTGAACTTTGACAATTCATATATAAGAAGAATATACGCTATGGTATCGTGTATTTAATTCGTATAAAATGCAGAGATTTGAAAACGCTCGTCTACAGTATTAAAGTGGGGTGAGGGCGGGGGTTTTTGAGCTGCTTATTTTTGCTGACTTAAGATATTGGACGATCTGGTTCTGTAGGTCTGATATGTGACGAACGTGGTCTTATTCACTAGTCTACCGTCGCCCTAGTAACGCACCACTGTAAAGTAATTCCTCTATAGACTATAAATTCCTTATTTCTAAACTTGGTAACTGCTTTTCATGAATCAATAAGAAAATCAGAACAGATTCAAAAATACGTATATGAATATGTATGTACGTGTGCGAGGGAGGGGAGGGGGAAGAGCATTGCTTACTTTTGCTGAGCAGGGGGAGGGGGCGGTCAGAAATTACAAAGTTCAGCTTACGTAATACTTGAACGACCCCTAATTTTATGATGAGTTACGCCGTTATTACTTTACAATAATTGTTATTATTAACTGTTGTTAGTTATCCTGTTGTTGAATGATGTTTTTTCTAATATTGCAATCTGTTGCAATGATTATATAATTAAATAATATTCATTGTTTATCTCGCGACTTTCAGCGTGCGCTCTCTTTTATATTAATTGGTTCTTGCATAATACTTGTGACAAAACCAAACTACCATCGTCTTTATCAATAATAAAAAAGTTATCTTCAGTCATTTTTCATTTATTGCGTAGGACCTACCTACAACAAGATGAAAATAGTATGAGAAGTCTGAAGTCAATTGACTATCCTCTTTATTATAAGTCGTTTGTTTTTTTATGTCAAAAGGAGGCAAACGAACAGGTGGGTCACCTGATGTTAAGCTATGTCCACCGTCCATAGACACTAGCATTACCAAGGGAGTCGCAAGTGCGTTGCCAGCCTGTATATGGGGGAGGGGTAGGGAAAGGAGAAAGGGGAAGGGAAAGGAGGGGGGCCTCCGGCGCTCTCACTGACCGAACGAAACGCAACAATGCAAGCACTGTTACTTCACGTGGGTGTTCTGTGAGAGGGTGGTATTACCACGGACGAGCCGACCCATTCATGCTGAAACTAGTAATAGCTACAACGTGGCTCTACCACCTTGTGCACGGTTGTCGCGATCTATGAATTTCATCGTCAGCCAATAAGATTTATATGTAATTTTTGGCGGGATGTTGGATTGTCATGTAGTGGATTTTATTTTTTATTCATAATATTGTGTTATTTTGCTCTATATTTTGTAATATTGGTGGTGTTTTGCGTAATATAGTTTGGTTGGTTGTGCAAAGTAAATTGGATGGGAAATAATACCACACAGCATGGATTCTGACTTGACACAGAAACTCCCTAGAAAATTCTAACAAGCGGGCCACCATCTTGTTATTTTACCGAAATGATCAGAAGAAACGTGTAATATAATTACCTACTCGACATTGGCAGTAATAATCTACTAGAAGATTGGTTGCCAAAAAAAGTTTACATGTCAGACTATTCGTCCACTACATATGTATGTGGTATAATATTTTCAAGCGCTACGTTAAATATTGACCCCTATTTAAAAACCGCTTACCTAATACCCGAGATAAGTAAAGAAAACTGTGAAAAGTTCTCATCTCAGCGCGATAGCTTTGCGCAGTCGTCTTTGTTTACCGTCCGCTGTGACACAGATGTGGAGCACGTTCAACACAGGTATGAACTCAGCGTGACTCGGGAGTCATATATGTGCCTCAGCAATATTTTTTCGTTATTTAAAAGTAACGAACGTTGTTTACATATAAATAACGCAGATATTTATAGAAAGCGGATTGCCATTTTAGTTTTCAAAGACCACAAAAGTGATTAGATAAGTTAATTTCCATCCCTTATGCCCGGTTTCTGTGATACTTTAATTGTAGTTTATCTGTTCAATAGTGTTATCGGTTCGATAACTTGTGAAGTTGCGTTTCTGAACGCACAATCATACGATAAAAGTCAGTAAAACTCAACGGGCCATTTGACAGTTTATCTTACCGATAGCTTTGTTGTTAGTTATATAGTAGTTTAATCAAGTATCTCAGAAACCGAGCATTACTCTTGAAATGCGATTTACTAAAGGAAGACTGTTCATTTACTTTTATTTTTGTGTGTGGTCATTTTTTTTTTATTATTGCGTAAAGACATTGCAATCCAAAATTAACGGTAATCATTAAGGGATCTACAGTCTATTGTGAGTGTTCACTCTCACGCCATTCTGCTAGTTTCTCCATGACTGGATGGGAAAAGGGTGTCATTGGGATAGATATATCACAATATGCATGTTAATAACTATCCAGTCATGTACAGGCATTGTACCGTCCCTATTAGTTAGGTGCTGTCCATTAGTTACATAAGGTGTTTGGAGGTGACGGATCAAGTCGAATCACACTAAATCTCACGTGGGAGGGAGTTTGGCATATATCACGTAATTTTGTTCGATCAAAAAACAGTGTAATAATTGTGAGAAAATCGGATATATCTAAAGACGTAAACTGCTTTCTAGATTAAAATATGCCGAAATGTGATACAATTCTTCTATATATTAAAATCCATGAACTGGTTTAAATTTGTTTAGTATCAATATTTTGAAATAAAATGTAATAATATTTATAACTAAATGTAACAATAGTAAAAAATAGTAAAGCAAATGGTGTATTTTTTAAATAAATTCAATGTATTTATATACAATATTAATAGATCTCCCGTGAGGCGGATAGGGGTGTCAAAAAATCCTCAGACTTTATGAATTTATGAAGGTAACAATACAACAGGATTCAATTTCCCTGTGCTATCATTCTGCAAAAATAGCTGGAATCTGGTTTCCTACTTTTCTTCTATGAAGAAGAAGAGTGTGGATGTGCCTTACAGGTAAACGTATTTCTTTATCAAGCAATACGAAAATATTGCGTATCACGTGATTATAAACTTTAAACTACTTAGTGTTAACTTTTCTGCTTGATATGAGAAACATGGTTTGTTAAACCTATTACCATTATAATCGAGAAATTTTGTGAAGGTGGAGCTATTCTTTCGCGCAAAAACAAAGAAGAGGTAGTAGATGGTATGGCTCGCCCGGGGTACTACCACCCGACACACAGAAACACTCACGTGAAGTAATAGTGCTTGCATTGTTAGGTTTCGTTCGGTCAGTGAGGGCGCCGGAGGCCCACCTTTCCTTCCCCTTTTCCTTCATAAAACACAGGCTGGCAACGCACTTGTGACTCCCCTGGTGTTGCAGATATCTATGGACGGTGGTGATCACTTAACATCAGGTGATCCAACTGTTCGTTTGCCTCCTATGATATAAAAAAAAACAGATTTTGATGTAATTTTACAGTAATATATCATAAAGACAAATGGGCTATAATTTGGTCAAAATATAATGATAAGTATCAAGTAAGTTAAATATATAAAGTTACTATTGAAATAAATCACAAATGTACTTTAGAATGTCAAAAAGAGATTCACGGGATACACCTTTCTTTAATATTATATCTTAATTCATGGACAATTTAACAAACAAAAGCTATTCGTATCTTGTGATTTATTGTAGTATTGACCAAAAGTTTAACTGAAGGGTCTATTATACTTTACACCATTGTCCAAAACCACTTTTTTTTTTATAACAAAAAAGCATTCTTCCTTCGGAAATTTGTCAATACTGCTGTAAATATAGAATAAGTAGTTCCGACGTATTAAAAAAATACTTAAAAGATCGCCTTATTTATGATTATGCAGCGAAATTGTCGCCTGTTTGTGGGTAATTAATATATTATAGTATAGATCATTAGTAATAAGATTACACAAAGACTACACAATTATTTTTAGATTTGTTAATTATACAAGTTTATTAATTACATATAACTAAGTCGAGGGTTGTGAATTATATCTCCGCACACGACAAAATTTTATGTGCTGAGCATAACTCATACGAGTGCCCGTGTGTTGCATAAAGAAATAAAAACATGTATCAATTTTGTATTGTGTATAATCTATACATATAATAAAAATATAAATGTAACGTGTCTGTACTTTTTAGATTTTTGTGAAAATAATTGTTGCAGGTGTCTTACAATAATTAATAAACTACATTTTAATCATTTTTAGGAATATCTGTCTGTCTGTTTATGTATTATTACACTAATCACGTATAGAGTCGATGCAATCAGGAATGGCAATAAATACTTCGCAGATACTGTCACTATTTATTTGGCCAGAGCTTCGCCTTACAAATACTTGTTATATAAAAAGTGCGTAGATATCCCAGACATCTTGCCTTTTAAAGGCCCATCTATATAAGTCAAAGCGATTACTATTTATACATAATTCCGCAAAATAGTTTAAGTAACACATAAATAATAAAGTATGAACAAATTAATGTTATTTAAGCTATACAACAATTTTATATAATTATCCTTATTTATGTATCTCTAATATGGTTAGTAATCTGTTTCGACATGTAGATCAGCGACATCTAGACTTTCATGGCCGAACTATGAAGTCAACGAATATATTATTATTCATAATGATCAAACTAATGATTCATTTCTATATAATGATATCCATTCTTATTTAAGTCTTATTAAAATCTATATAATATTAATAATTGTTATTTATGTATCTTTAATATGGTGGCGTTAGTGTTAATGTGTCTCTCTAATATGGTGGCGCTAGTATCAATGTGGATCTCTAAAATGTTGGCGCTAGTGTCGATGTATATTTATATATTATAATGGCGCTAATATCTATGTTCCGGTCGTGTTGTAGTCTCGTCTCTTGAATGTGATGCAACGGCACCGGAGGTGGGTGTAACAGTATATCACTGCTAAAGTACTGCGCGTTCATAATAAAACCTCAAGAAAATCATGTCATTTAGTCTTTGTTTCATTAAAATCGGTTCACTCTATTAAAAGTTATTGTAATCTTAATAACGCTGAGACTCAAATACGAGAGAAATGTAGATAAGTAAATAGACTTAATACATTCAATGTTATTATTCACTGTCTTTTTTCATTACGTTCCACGCGGACGTCTTCGCGTGCACAGCTAGTGTAAGGTATGTTTTTTTTTTATGTCATTGGTGGCAAACAAACAGAAATACCTGAAATTAAGTGATCACCACCGTCCATGGACACTAAAAACACCAGAGGAGTCGCAAGAGCGTTGCCACTCTTTGTGGGGAAGGGTTAAGGGAGGGAATGGAAAGGAGAGAGGGGAGGGGAGGTGGGTATCCGGCGCTCTCATTGACTGAACGCAACGCAACAATGCAAGCACTGTTATTTCACGTCGGTTTTCTAGGAGAGGGTGGTACTACCCCGGACGAGCCGACCCATTCATGCTGAAACCAGTAATAGTTTCAGAGTGGCTCTACTACCATTAAAATGTTTAATTCGGAATTAAATGAGCGTATGTGATTTCGCTATTTTTAAAAAATATTGCATTTTTACATGAGAATGGAAATAAAAATAATCTATACATAAATTATATCATATAAATTAGTTTCGTTTGCCTTGTTCTTCCCTATTTCTCTACCAACTTCTTTTTTCTTATACCTTCAGTAGCCATTAACGACATTTGGTATTACCAATAAACAAAAAAAATATTATTTAATATAATTATTGTATTTCATTTATTTCAATGCTTCATTTACTGTTTAATAACGTATCTGTATACACTAGTAACTAACGTGACACAATGTTAAGCAAAATACTACGAAAATGTTGAATCTTAACAAGTAAATGTTTATGATTGAATGTGGACCACAATTTAACATAAAATTACGACATAGATGGACCCCCTTAAACCCATCTGAGTACGTACCTAGAAATGATACAGCATACCCTTTTGTTTCGTGTTGGCTAATATCCAGTTCACTTTCAGGTTTCCGAGGAACGTTCAGGTGAAACTTTGATATCACTTTGGATCTACATACACTAACTTATCTTTAACTTCGGACAGGGACGCCTCAATGTCTACTATGTTTACCCACGACTTTAACACTATCGTAACTTATGATTACATTTTAAAAAGACGAGGCAACCGTAAGGACTGCCGACAGAAGCGAAAATTCAAAAGAATTAAATAACTGTATCTTTTGAAATTTTTAAATCAATTTTAGTATGAATTATTTAAATTTCATAATTTGTAAATTAAAATAACTACCATTAGTCTGGTTTTCACATTATTATTATTATTTAGTGACTTCAATCAATGCTTATTTGAATAAACATGTGGAATTCTTAGGAATTATGAACAGTTTATAATCTAAATTACTCAATAATTTAGAATAAACCACATTAACAATAATTAAATAGAAGTGCAAACACATTGCCTATATTGATTAGCATAGAAAATAATAGATGGCGGTTTTAGCAAACACCTATGACAATTCGAATCTTTGCAAGATTCTGTAATAAAATTATGCGTTACTATTTATGTGTTTTTTTTTCTTTCTTCTTATCTGCAGACTCTCGGTCCACACCATTTTTTGCTATAATTTTATTTAATATGTAAGTTAAAAATCGTATTTGTGAGCATCTATGGGGTAGTTTTTTTTTTTTTTACTATATATATACTATTTATGTGTTAATTTCGACTGCTGAATGCTCCGACTGCTCGATGCTCCCACTATGACATATACATTGTTATAAAGTTTATCTTATCTTAATAAAAATATCATTTTTATATGTACATAGGCTACCGCTATACAGCGTGTCGCTAGTCGGTCGTAAGCAGCACGATACAGTCGGGCACGCTTACTAGCATGACGCTGAAACGAAATCATAAGTTTATGTTCTGCCAAAGATACCGTTCAGAGAGACTAAAGAAATTTTCACTTAAAAAAAAAAGAAATGGATAAATACAATTGATTACACTTAAATGTTTTTATATAAAAACTCAGAAGTCTGATCGGATTTCTCGTCGCTAGTTCTTGAGTTTTCGGTACGGTTGTCCATTTGTTTAGTTATTTCTGTTTTGGGTTGATCGGTTCACAGGTTTTGTAGTGAAAACTTCTACATGCACACTAAACCGTGAACGAAAATGAACAGTCCACGCCCGTGTCGGTGACGCTAAATCGGTATGAGAGGTATGATAATAACAAATATGAATAAAGTTTAATGTGCATGTATTTATTTATAAGTTTTCACTTCTATCGTGTGATTGTAAGCATCCCCAATTTTTTTTTGCGATATATATTTATATATTCTTATTGTTCATATTATATAGCTTATTTATTATTCAAAAAAACTTTGGATCAGTAAATCAAATGCATAATAGATAAATCAAAGACATGAAGTAAACCACATAATCGTATATAATTAACGAATAGTTACCATGAACTCACACTTACTGCTTACTGCCAATTATCAAGTATTCGAGCAGTATGCTGGATATATCCCTTTAAAATATTAAGAAGATAGTGACAGTATTAAGTTGTTATTAATCGTTAACAACCAAAATGATCGAAATATGGTTTAGGCTAACGCACGTTACCATGGAAACCATTTTATTGACAAAATCCTGACAGTTTTCAGAAACGACTTTTACCGTAACACAAAAAAATATATAAGAGACATGTTTTCATAAAAAAAGGACAAAACATTTGTAACAAAATGAAGCTGTTGAAGTTTCATTTGAGGTACCATCCTCCTGGTCTTATCCTGGAATATTTGCAAAAGGGTGTCGTTAAAAACAAATACATTGATCTTCTTGATTTAAATGCCAAGTAAGTAGAAAAGAAATTATATAAACTATCATCTTTCTTTCATAGTTATATCCATCAGATCATCCATATACTGATTCTGAATTGTTCTACATACATATAATAACAGTGTAAATCTAACGTGTAACTGTACTTTGAGTTTTTGTCATTTTTAGAAATGTCTGTCCGTTTGTTGAACACGCATCACTGCTTAAGCACTCCGTTCACAATAAAAACTCACCAAGAACAATATAAAGCATATCCTCGAGTAACCTTTAGTCTTGGTTTCATTAAAATTTTCACTCTATCAAAAGTTATTGTAATTTTATTGACGCCGCAACTTAAGTGCGGGAGAAAAGTAGATAAATAAATGGACTTAATACATTCAGATGATTTTCTTAGTCACTGCTTTTGTACATTAGGTTCCAAGCGGACGGAGTCGCGGGCGTAGCAATTTAATAATAAATATCCAATTAAGAAAAGATAGCACCTCAGAAAGAAAAAACGTTCATAATTTACTCTAGAAAACAGTATTTCTTCAAGTTCCTATGTGTATGCAAGTTTCACAAGCTTTATATTTGAGACTGGTTAAAAATGGGCATAGATTAAATACCAACATAATTTAGTTACAAGAAACAGTAACAGATTGGGCATTCCATGTTGCAAACGCACTAATGCCCGGTATCTGAGGTACTTTAATTGTAGATTATCTTATCAATAGTGTCATCGGTTCGATAACTTGTTATATTGCGTTTCTGAACACACAATCATACGATAAATATCAGTAAAACTCAACGGGACATTTGACAGTTTATCTTATGGATAACATTGTTGAGTTGTTTGTTGGTAGTTTAACTGAGTGCCTCAAAGACCCGAAACCCGGCATAAGACCAATAATAAAAGTTTTTATATAGGTAATAGTGTTAGGTTTTATAACAAAGTCCCAAAGCGCATTACCGATTTTCCGGATAGTGAGTTCAAGCACCATGTCAAGCGGGTTTTAATGTTTAAAGGCTATTATAAAGTGGATCAATATGTGAACGATGGTGACGTCTGGAAATGACGCCCCTCTCTATGCATCTACCAAAAACGAATGTAACTATCTGTTTGTAAAAATATATATCATGAAAAGATAAACCAGGTCGAGTTTCTTGCCGGTTCTTCTGGATGACTGGGTTAATCGTTCGAATCGGTGGTAGCTTTGACGTTCATAAGCTCCTTCTCAGGGCCTAAATTGAATAAAGCACATTTAATTTTGATTTAGATCACATATCTAATAACGATTACTTCAAGAACTCACATTGATACTGATTTAAAACATCCATCAATATTTTTCAGCTCAGATATAAAAGAAATAGCTAATAGGCTTTACAAGGAGGAGGTGTTGATAACAACTGAGGTCATCGAACAGCTGGAACAATGCTTGGATACGCTGAAGAAGCGAATAGAACACGAAGGCCCTGCTGGCAAGAGATTCTTTATTTACAAAACTATGCACACTCATGTATTACCACTAACTAATGTTGCTTTTGACAAGACAGGTGGCAGGTAATGTCTTCCTGTGCAGTTATATCATAAATTTGATTGTTATACCAAATATTTATGTAAGGAACTTCACATGAAATTATTTGCAGCGTTTACTATAGTGTTTAACAGTTTTAGTAAAGGAAAATTCGTCTTATTTATATATTTATAAATCGTGAGAATCTGATGGTATTCGTGTCCGCAGGAAGTGTACCTCACATTCCCCTGCACGTGCTTCCCGGATACTGTGCTAAAGAGTAACAAATTTTTGTAAAGTAATTTGTCCAAACATATAATTAAATAAGTATAAATCGTCGTCTAACTATAGGGTCTTCAATTTAAAATACTATGATTGTGAATAACTAGCTTTTGCTCGTTGCTTCACTCGTGTTAATAGATTTAATCTATCCTTCGGCATCAAAATCAAAGTCAAAATGACATCAAAATACTTTATTATATTTACGCCCTTATTATGAAAACTACCAACGGTTCCGAAAACAACCCAGTCATCGAGAACAACCGCAAAAAATTCGATCTGGTTTATTTTTATATTTATATTAGGTTATATATATATATATATATATATATGTCGGAGGAAGCTATAAGTCGAGTTGATTATTGTTTGCACACATAATATTATTTGTCTTCATCAAAATTCTTAATTTAATTTTATTTGATTTATAACATTTTTCTATAACTTAAAAGCCTTAATAATCTGATAAAAGTTAAGAATATTGTAATTCATATAACGACCAATCAGAACAGACCATGTGCCTCGAGCGGAGTCGAGACAACATTTACTTTAAGAGGCGTACAGTTTTATTACTTTGAAAATACTTAATTTGTATTCTATTTCATTTGTTACATTTTTCTATAGCTTAAAACCATAATAATGTAATAGAAGCTACATACAAAGTAAAGTACAAAGTACGAGTCAATTCCAGACATCGCCATCGTTCACATATTGATCCACTCTATAATAGCCTTTTGACACCAAAATCCGTTTGACATGGTGCTTAAATTACAGTCTGGCAAATCGGTAATATGCTTTGGGACTTTGTTGTAAAAACTAATACTGTTACTGGTTTTTTTGAGTTTGAAACATGGAACGAGCAGCTTGTCATAGCTTTTAGTATTTATAAATCATGCCGGTCTTTTACGAAATCCAGCTTTTCAAAGTTTTTGCGGACATACACTAAATTGATTTATTATTATTACATTAAAATTAAAATAACAGTACTTTTTCTATTTGACAGGTACCTTATTTCCTTCTCTGTGTTCTTTATAATGACTATATATAATTTTATGACGGTCAGTTAGCTAATTGAGATGTGAAAGCGAAGCAAACAGCTCACATTCGTATTGATAATATTAGTTACGATGAGAACGATATAGAAAAATCAAATGGTAACTTTTGTCCATAATTAAATTTAAGGTCATAGTTTTCACCAAGTGATGCAATGATAGTCCAGTTGCAACATATTTGGACATCGTACTGATCAACATTAGATGGAATCCCTGCAATAGCCCAAGCTTTCATTAAAAAGAAAATAATGAAAACATAGCTAAGCTTTTAAGAGCTGCAATTGTGAACTTGTTATCACAAGACTGCGTCTCACAATCTCGCGCCACTTCGTCCAGTAACATCAAGTGAGATTGTGGTCAAATGCTAGAACCTAACAATTATAATTTTCTTCCAGGTGCCTATCTGGTAGCTATGATAGGACGTGTAAGGTATGGAATGTGGAGACCGGTGAGGAAGTAACAACCTTGTCTGGTCATCACAACGTTGTCTATTGTGTTGGATTTAATTTTCCAATTTGGTGAGAGGAGCTACTATCAATATGATCTCATTATTATATTTAATATGCTATCGCTGTTCTTTAACAAGACTTAAGGCGTAACGGACTTATAAAATTATATTGAATATATTGGATACTTACTTGGTGCAATAGTATTCGATATGAAGATTTTTTCAATCATTAGGGTAAATACATTCTTATCGACAACGAAAAGAGATCAGTAACGCTTTCACGCGTGGATTATAATTTAGAAATGGCTTAAAACATGATAATGAAGCCGCCATAAAAACAATAATCTTAATTAAAATACCGAAGTATAATAATTGAGTAAAATAATAATACATCATTTTTGACACACTATCCATCGCCGGTCGCCGCTGTCATGCCGGCCTACGAAAGGCTGGATATGCACAGGCTGATCCCGAAACGCGACCCGCAGAAGCGAATCACTATGACGGGTTTTTTCGCCATATACATGGTGGTTGCGACCCAGTCAGGTTGTAAAACCCTACCACCCCGCTTTCGCCATTGCCTCGTTCGTTATTCAGTAGTGTGCACCACGTGCAGGTGAGGTTGGCTTGGGTGTCTCAAGTCTTAGATGTTATTTGACACTCCTTACACCCCAAAATTTACCCTTACTTAATAAAGCACATTTAAAACGATTTTTAACATGATTAATAAAATAAACGAAACCAAAAAAAAGGTGCATATCTAGTCACTACATTGAAATATAAATTTTGCGTGACATGGAGTACGTTACAATTGGCTAACAATACATAAGCTTTTTAGAGGCATATCTCTTGTCTTTTTTTCACAAGGATTAACTTATATTGTTCCCCCTATTTTATAAAAACAAATGCGAGTATGTAAGGTCGTATGAGATGTTTAAAGTAGTTAAATTCAAACGAAAATGAAACGTTTCCAATTAGACTGAATTTATGCTATGTTTTTTTTATTAATTTGACAATTGTGAGATGGAATATTTGTGAACTTTGGTTCCATACTCTATGTCCAATACTTGCATATCGATTAGAGAAATTTAGAAGACCAAAATGTAAGATTGTCTTCTGGTAATCTTTAGGTGAGTAATCGTGTTTATTTTATGGTCCTTAGCGATCGAGCATTGACAGGTTCATTCGATAAATCTGCAAAGATATGGGACCCCGAGACAGGCCAGTGCCTCGCCACGCTCTGGGGCCACAGTGGCGAAGTAGTTGCAACCCAATTCAGTGCTAAAGGAGATCATGTCGCCACTGGATCGATGGACAGCACAGCTAAACTCTTCGATGTTCGTACTGGTTCGTACATTATAATGTGTGGATGGTAAAATATTATTCCATCAAATGATTATAAACCCACATCTCGATTAACGGGAGTAACTAGATTGTGTAAATATTTAGCTATATATTATATTTAGCCACAAAGTTTTCTCTACGGCTGCAATAACTGCAGGTGTGGAAAGGCATTATCGTCATTATGAATTTTATGGTGGCGTGACAATACACGTGGCACAATAATTGTACCGTTGTATTTACACAGATTAGTTTAGCCGATCTAATAGATCTGTAGTTCTGTCATTTATAATATTTTTTATGTTATATTTAATATACCTATTACAAAGGCTATTGATCACCAATAGCCTTTTTTTATTTATATAATTTTTAGGGATTCTATTCATATGAACATATCAACCCTATTGTTCCTCATACCAATAGCCGTTAAGAGAATATTGGTCCGTCTGTTTGTTTGTTCGGGTTTAACTGAAAAGTAGCTTGACCGATCTTTATGAAAATTTCTGCACGGAAAGTTCATTTCATACCGCAATCGATACTAAATCCCTGATTTGGATGGTGGCAGTTATTTAAATAATAAACATTAATAATAGAAAACTGGATATTGCTGCTTTTGCTTCCATAGGAATCGTATTCTTGCCATAATATGGTGCCATCAAGGTATCATCTGTAATAACACTGCTATTAGAGATATTAATTCTTATAACGAGTTTATGGGGGGATCTTGAATTGTCATGCAGTGGATTTTATATTTCATTTATAATCTTATATTATTTGGCACTATATTTTTTAATATTGGTGGTGTTTACGGAATATAGTTTGATTATTGTGCAGAAGTGACGTGGATGGGAAATAATATCACGGAGCATGGATTCTGACCTGACACAAAAACTCCCTGAAAAGCTCTAACAAGACGGCCACCATCTTGTTAGTTTATTGTTATAATTGCAAGAAACTTGTAGTGTCATTACCTACTCGACAATGGCAGTAATAATCTACTAGAAGATTGGTTACCAAAAATAAAATAAATAAATAAGTGATTATTATAACAGATAGTAAAATTTACATGTTTGAAATCCTCAGACTATCGAATTATGAATATTATAATACGCACGAACGCGAACTATATACATAATATAGAAGTAAAAAACAAAACAGATATTCAACTCGTTTCATATTCAAGGCAACGAGCTCCACACGTACGCCGGACATACTGCAGAAGTGATAGCTCTTCAGTTCGACCCAAACGAGGGTGAGAGACTCGTGACAGGCTCCTTCGATGGAACTATATCGATGTGGGACACCAGAGTCAAAGAGTAAGCATCCTGAACCTGTACTGTACGCCTGTAAGAAAACACTGAGCAAATGTTTTGATATGTTTGTATTTATTGCATCCATGCAATGAAACGGTTATGTTAACCGAATTGAAATAAAGGTAGACAAATTATGTTCCTACCTTTTCTATATAGTTTTCGAAAACTATATAAAACCGATTGTCTTAGGGTTATATAAACTTTACTCTGGACTAGCTGTGCCTGCGACTTCGTCCGCGTGGAAACTGATGTAAAAAACGGTGACTAATAAAATCAGCTGAATATAACAGGTGAAAGGTTAGATACTCTTATTATACAGTATTCTAGAATATGACACTGCATATTTAACACATTTAACACATAAAATAATAATTTGAAAACAAATACTAATAGACAACAAAGAGAACCTTAGGTAAAGTTTGTTCTAAGAATTTCAAAAGTATGGATAATAACTTAAATAAACCTAGGTTGAACGACTGGTGATAAAACCTGCGAGCGGTGATCCGGAGTTAATAATTTTCGATAATAAAACGGACTCTTCCGTTTATTCAAACTACTAAAAATTATCCTTTGTTAGTTGGTTGGCTTCATTTTCAATTCACTTTTATTTCACCCGACAGTCATTGACACTGTCCTTTAACATAGACACTTAGAGGATTGAGTATTTTTTATATTTATTATATTTTTATTTTATATTTTATATTTTTAGATAATTAGGTAAAATATTAAGCACCTATTTTTTTTTATTGATGTTGAGCGAGATCGAGTGCGGAATGTCCTCTATAAATATCGCTACTGTCTAAACATTCACCTGGCAATAAGTTCATTTACTTGTCTACTTTTCTCTCATACTTAAGTCGCGTCGTCATTAAAATTACAATAACTTTTGATGGAGTGAACCGATTTTAATGAAACCAAGACTAAATGTTACTCGAGGATACGCTTTATCATGAACGTTGTACTTTAGCAGTGATGAGTGTTAAAACGAACAGACATTTCTAAAAATGATTGAAATGTATTTTAATACTTATTCCAAGACACCTCCGACATTTTTTTTCACAAAATATGTATAGAAGATATATAAAATACTAGTAGCTACCGGCAAAATCGTTCGTGTTTGTATCTTTACCCTATGACCTCTATCATTTTATTTATACATATAAGAAGCTATAGATTTCCTACTGGGCACTCGAATATGAGATATACCTATTGATACAAAATACTTTTCAGACGTGTTTCGGTTTTTCGTGGTCACGACGCTGAGATATCGAACGTGCAGTACAACTGGGACAGTTCTCTGGTCGGTTCCTCCTCGCTTGATGGAAGCGCTAAGCTCTGGGATGCGAGGAAGAACTCCTGCCTCGCAACTGTCGCAGGGCATACCGATGAAGTAAGAGAATGCGAAATCTTGAACAAAACCATCCTAATTCAGATTTAAAATGTATTTATTAAAAAAATTACATTTTTCACATACTTTTACAACGACTACCAAACTAGGCCGAGCCTGTATCTAGCCAGAAAACGAAGATTATTGATTACACAGCGTATTTTAGAAGCAACTTAGCGGGTCTTACGCATATACATGCTAAGTTGATAGATAATAAATTTGATAAATATATATATATATATACTTAATCAAAAATATACATATATACTCAATATATTTATATACTAGGTACAGAGCTACGATTTCATTTTTAACATATGTTCAGTTTCATCATAGGTGAGAGTGCTGAACCATTTAGAAAATAGACGCTTAGCAGTACTGACTGAAACTTCCTAGATTTAGCAGTATTTGAGGATTATATTTTAGACATGGACAGTTATGAAAATTCCTAGTCGCTGTGCAAAAGCCGATCTTACTTGGGGTGTCAGAGCAGAGAATAAACGACGATGTAACTAACATCTGGGAATATTCTGGACAATTTAGTATCTCTTTGTGTTTAGTCATACATACTTTGAGCATGAGAAATATAATAATATATTATAAGTTTCTTGCGATCATTTCAATGAACTAAAAATATGGTGGCCGTCCTGTTAGAACTTTCCAGGCAGTTTTGGTGGCAGCTCAGAATCCGTGTTCCGTGGTATTATTTCCCATCCACATCACTTGTGCACAATAACCAAACTATATAATGTAAAACGTCACCAATACTACAGTGAAATAACACAAGACTATGAATAAAATACACTACATGACATATCACGATCCCGCCAAAAACTCTGAGCATGACCTCAAGGACAGTATGTTCCTAGGATTGTTCTAGAATATCGTATAATATCCAGGTTTTGGACATCTGTTTCGACTGGGCAGGGAAACGCATTGCGACCTCCTCTAGTGACTGTTCGGCGCGCGTTTACGACGTGCGTGCTGATTTCAAGGAGTTAGCTGTGATGCGAGGACACAGGGAGGAGGTGTCCAAGGTCACTTCATCCATGTATCTTACACATTTAGTATCTATATTTGCTTCTAACCATTTTATTTAGTTGTTAACTATTGAACTTTGATATATTCAATGACCAATGATTTCTCTAGACAATCTAGATTATTTTTATTTGAATAAAAAGCGCGTGCCACGGGAAATTCAGGAGTGATAATGTGACCAATTGTGACATTACTCGCAATTATATAATTGTAACAAAGAATAAGCGAGATAGATATACTAAGATAACCCTTGCATTCATTTATAATAGTATTTCCCATTTAATAAAATTATTAACACTGAATAATGTACAGCATTGACCGGTGGGTCTGGAAGCTTTAAATTTGGTACAGTATTTTTTTATATATAATAAATGAGCCTTAAAAAGAGGTTTTACAAAGTCTTTAAGTTTAGTCCGGTGAAGCTGTGAAGGCGCGTCAGGCCAATAGCGTAGGGGAATCTCAACTAGATTTGTAAGAAAGTTACAACGCTGTAGCACAACGTACAATCTGGGTTACATCAATGAGAAATTGTATTTAATTAATAAACCGAATTATATTTTCGTGATCGTGGTTTTTATATTATCTTAACACAAAACGTCTGCCTTATGTAAGTAACAGTGACTGTAATAAGCTTTAACGCGTCTAGTGAAATATTAATCAGTTACATGTTATAAAAATTTCCTGTTATTTCGTTGTTGTTACCGCAAAGTAAATAGATGTTTAACTTAATTGCACTATTCAGGTATGCTTCAGTCCCGCCGGTGGTTGTCTTTTGACTGCCTCAGCTGATAGAAGTGCCAGAATTTGGAATACGAACACTGGAAATTGTATTCAGGCAAGTAATGGATAATTTATGTTTAATTTTATTATACTACTCGCCACTTTGTCTGCTTTTGCATCTTTATAAATACCTTATATTGCCTTCGTATAACAACTGTAACGTTTTATGCAGCGCTCTCACGTGTGGTAGGATTTTCAGACTTACTCGACGGTTTTTGGTATATTTTGGTCAAATTAAACTATATCTTTATAAATTAGCCTTTGTATTATTCTGATAAATATTTGAATATTACTGCAAAGTGTCATTAAAATCTTTTGAGTAGTTTTTGAGTGAGAGAGTAGCAATAGAATAATATATTTTGATTATTTATATTAATTAATTTATTTAATACATTTTTGGAAAAATTTCGAGTTCAGACATTTATAACTGAATTGTCCAGAATTCGTATAATACCGATCTTAATTTATTTATCATTTATTGACGGAAGATGAAAGAAAATATCATAAGGAAATTAGGTCTGTGTTTAAGAACTCCTCTCGTATTAGTTATTGCTAATATCTAATTGGAAGGAAAGACAATCATTTTCCGCCAATAGATTATTTCCTGGTATATATTATAATACACATGAGTTGTCTCCAGGTGTTGTCCGGACATCAGGGTGAGATTTTCTCTTGCGCTTTCTCGTACGCCGGCGACGCCATCATCACGGCTTCGAAGGATAACACCTGCCGCATATGGAGATGATTGGACTGGTGGATGTAGATACAAACGTTATCCACACATCGACGGAGACTTGGAACAAACATTACATATATTATAGATATAGTGAATAATCAATGCATATTTATTCTACACGGACATTACGCGTAATGGCCAATCTAATCAGGCTATACCTATCTAAACATAATTATTTATCTCATTTACTATTACTACTCTTATTAGCCTATCAGTGATCTTGATTGTTCGCTAGATTGATTAGATTAGTTTAGGTCTGTTATAATTATTTGCAATGGTACATTCGCATACCTCAAAATTGAAAAAAAATCTATAAAGTTAAGTTTTAATAATAATTAATTACGTACTCGGTTTAGACTTGTCATTACTCATATTGTCCCAGATATAAATAAATAGTCGCCTGATTAACTTGGTCCACAAAACATACAATACATTACAAATGTTATCAGAAATAAAGATGTAGGCCCGTTTTTTAAAAACCTAATAATTTATAGTCTGTTTATTAAAATAAAACATTTTTAAAATTTCCTACTAATACTTACACTTTGTCATGGTGTCGGCATTAACTCAAAGTATTCTAAAAAACACAAATTTTTCAGGTATGAATACGCGTAGCAACGAACAAAGTATAAATGGCACAACAATGTTTTTGTATGGCCTGTTTTACTCTCTAATTAGTGGTAATTATTATAAATTAACAGAAATACCAATTACTTCATAAAATTCGGCATCAGTATTGATGCATAAGAAAATCGACCTTGCATTGTTATAAAGGTATAAATAAGCATAAAGGTCTAACTGTACAACATACGTCTCTCGATGCCTCCTTACGTTAATATTGATTGGAATCAATACAACTTTTTACAATAATAATTTTACATTTTTCTATTAAAAATAAAACCGTTCGAATGTGAATTGGATACAAGTTAAATATAAATAAAGAAAATATACTGTAAACTGTGGTAATATTTTATAAAACATTTATATTGAATAACCATTCCTCTTTTTAGTACCTACCTACGTAGAGATTGTGAGAAATTTATACTAGATGGTGTCTGTGACTTTATTCACGTGACTTATCCAAATAAAAATTATATTGTTTTTTAACATTTATTTTTTTTACATACCTGGTTTATAGATTTTAACGTTTGACCACAATCTTATCTGATCTTAAATGATGATGTGGTCAAAGATGATAGATACGATAAACTTAAAACGACTGATTCTCAAATGCAGGTACCGGAACAAATCTATAGGTGTTTGAATCGGTCTTATTCTCCTATCGGGTTCCATAGAAGATTAGGAAAGCTACGCTTGCTCTGGTATGCCTTAGCTAGTCCAAACGTAAATTGTTTTTTTTTAATAGTTTCGAGTCGGATTATCAAACGAAATAAATAGTAAAATGAATTGAAATGAAGAGTTGTAAATAATATAGAGTACTTATTGTCATAGACGTGCAAGTACCTATTTTAATGTTAGATAATTGATTTTTGGTTGAAAAGTACTGGACGTGCATTATGTACATATTTAAGTATCATCATCACCCTTATCCTACTTAAGTAGGGTCGGCACAACATGTTTTCTTTTTCCACTCTCTCCTGTCAAATGTAATTTCAGTATTCACACCTTTTACGCACATATCGTTTTTCACGCAGTCCATCCATACCTTTTTCGGTCTTCCTCTACTCGTATATCCGTCCACAAACATACTCAACACTTTTCTAGTTACATGGTTTTCATCTCTCCTCATGTCATGCCCATACCATGCTAACTTATTACTCTTCAACTTATCTGTCACTGGTGCTATTTTTAAACTTCCTCTGATATACTCATTCTTAATTTTATCCATTCTAGTCATACCACACATCCACCTTAACATTCGCATATCTCCCACGTGTAATTTTCTCTCGTCCGTCTCTTTCATAGCCCAGCACTCAGATGCCTACAGCATGACTGGTCTTATCATAGCTTTATAAACCTTCCCCTTGAGTTTCAAAGGCATTCGTGGGTCACAAGCTACCCCAGACACATTTCGCTATTTCATCCATCCTGCATTTATTCTATTTCTCACGCCCTTATCAATGCCAACGTCGCTTTGTATCAATGAACCGAGATACCAAAAATTAGAGCAGGCTGATAGGGATACACCATTTAAGGCTATAGGAGAAAAGCTATACGTACCACCGAAGTCGCAAAACAAATGTCCAGTTTTTGTTCTACTAATTTTCAAACCAACATTCTCCAGTTTTTCTCGCCATTTTTCCAGCCTGCTCTAGACATATTTAAGTATATCGAAGCAAATGGCAAGTATAATATTATTCAATTCCGCTACTGTTGGGTGGGACGCAGGATGGCCGACATTATGCGTGCGTCATTGCGTACAATATGCTGGGTGCATTCTTATGACAGAAATAAATCGAAGGCTAAACTACTTAAATGAGATCATTATTTCTGATGCGTGTACAAAGAACATTTTAATTAGTATATTATTGAAACTTAATTATTTATTGATAACTTGACTATGCTATTAGCCTTACGACCTTTACAACTTCACTGAACTACTAAGGCGAGCGCTTATGGCACTCAGCCGACCCTTGATTATTGATTCAAAACATTGTGTAGTTTTATAAAATCACGATGCAAATTGATTGTTTTTTCGGGTCACATTCATTTTCAATTTTTGGAAAATTATTCGTGTTGGGGTATTAAAATCACGTTTCTGATCTTAACTCTTTTTTATGTCATAGGGGGTAAACGAACAGGTGGGTTACCTGATGTTAAGTGATCACCACCGTCCATAGACGCTAGCAACATCGAGGGAGTCGCAAGTGCGTTGCCAACCTGTGTTTGGGGGAAGGGGTGGGGAGGGGATGGGGGAAGGGGAAGGGGAAGGGAGGTGTTCCTCCGGCGCTCTCACTGACCGAACGAAACGCAACAATGCAAGCACTATTACTTCACGTCGGTGTTTCTGTGGATCGGGTGGTACTACCTCGGGCGAGCCGACCCACTCATGCTAAAACCAGTAATAGCTTCAGCATGGCTCTACCACCTACAACACCTCATGCTTGCTGTCAAGCAACTACTAAAAACCTCGTTTCTTTCTCTTCATTTTTGCCTACCAATCTTCTAGATTACTTCTGCAATTGTCGAGTGGGTAATAATATAACAAGTGTCCTGTGATAATTTCAATGTTCTGACAAGATGGTAGCCCTCTTGTCCGAACTTTCGATGAGTTTTTGTGGCATCTCAGAATTCATGCTTTGTGCTATTATTTACCATCCACTTTACTAACCAAACTATATTACGTAATATGCCACTGATATTACAAAATATAGAATGATATAACACAAGATCATGAATAAAATATAAAAAGCCACTACATTTCATAATAATATCGCGTAGAAAACTCCCTGTTTATTTTTTAAAATCAAAATTAAATATAGAACTTGCATTATGAACATTATGAAATTTAAAATCAAATCCACATATATGAGGTATATTAAAATACCGTTTTATAATATTTTTCGCATCTTATTATTCGCAGTTTTTAAATTAGTAACCTTTTGTATTGGTAATAAGTATCAATTTAAGAGCAAGAAATCAAGAACTACGAATACTAGGTCAAAAGTTGGTCGGTTAATAAATAACAATGTTTATTCGCCCTCGAACATCGACAGCATTCTATATTGATAACATTAATGTACCTATATAGGACGCTTCGTCTAAAGTTCTTGAATTAAAAGAAATCATCTCAAAGAGATGAAATAATCTCATCATTTTAAAAATGTAAAACCAAACAGAGCATTAGTTAGTATAAATAATTATTGGCTTATATTAATCAGTTATATCGCATCGCTGTAAAGAGAACAATCTATTTCAAATAATTCTAGTTTTACGCAGCGCTATGAAACAAAATTCTTGTCTTGTTGTTGGCAGTCAACTTTCTTTTCCTTAATGTCATATGTTCCAGTGTTGATAACTAATAAAATATCCTTTAACAACTTGGATATTTCATATATTTCTATATAAAACGAACACGAAATGTGGGACACATTACTCGCAGTTGCACTATCTTTTCCTTCATTGAAGTTACCGACATTATTTTCGGATACATTTCTATATCACTTAGTATTAAAGTCTTAATCAAAACTCACACTAGATCAAATGCCTTACTTATAAAGTATTTCTTACATGACGGAGGAATGTTCTCTGTGCACATCGAAATGATCCGCTTACAGATCGAGAAAGTTTCCTCTTATTCATTCTAATAAACGGTGTGTCTAGGAATGCTTAGAGAGATTACACTGTTCTTCACAAATCTATAAGTAATTGACCTGAAGGAGCCTTAATAAGGGGCGGTCGATAAATTACATGAGATATTGTAATTTGTTCGCCTCTTCCTCTTGGTAAAATTCGGTAGGACCACTTCAAACCCACACATGAAATGTAACTTATAAATTTCATATGAAATTATTTGATATGTTTATGCATTTTATTTCATCATATGTAATTAAACAATTGTTAATATTAATATATTTTATGACAATTCTAGGTATTTAGTATACACAACATTTAAAACAAATATCGTTGTTTTTAGATCGCACTGCGCTTTTTGTCCTGCAAAATAAAAAAGTGTTATCTAAAATCACATTTAAACATACGCCATATATGCTTTCTATCATATTAAACCTTGTAACATATTCTATATATAAATAGGCAGAGGAAAGCCAGTTAAGTACATATTCTCTGATTATGAACAGATTTTGTTTATTTTCTTTCTGCTTAGTAAATAGTCAAAACTCGGTATACTCATGTACTTAAGAGCTTTTTAAAAAGCACAATTTATTTTTTTGATACAAAATAGGGTTTTTACAAGACTAATTTAAAATACTAAACTAGGATCTTTCGTTTCGTTTTTTGGCGGGATCGTAGTCTGTCGTGTAGTGACTTATATATTTTTATTTATATATTCATACAAAAATCAACAGTTACTTAATTAATTTAATTTTTTCCATAAGTAGTTATTGGTTTAACCAAGGGATTTCCATCATATAATAATTACAATAGATATGCATCCTTAACAATGTGTCACTTATGTCTTATCTACATCTTATTTAATAATGTTATTGTTGATCGAAGATAGTAATACATAGTAGAAAAATAAAAAGGTGTACGTGTATGCGTATGTGTGTGTGAGTGAGTGACTACATGTGTATATTTTTGTGAGCTTTTGAGTATGTTCCGTAAGTTTACTATAAAAACTTTATATATATATTTGTTCATAATCTTGTATTATTTGGCTCTATATTTTGTAATATTGTTGGCATTTGTCGTAATATAGTTTGGTTACTGTGCACAAGTGAAGTGGATGGAATATAATACCACGGAGCATGAATTCTGAGATGTCACAGAAACTCCCTGGAAAGTTCTAACAAAGGAGGCCACTTGTAGTATTATTACCTACTCGACAATGATTGTCGAATTAATGGTGGTAGAGCCACGCTGAAACTATTACTGGTTTCAGCATGAATGGTTCGGCTCGTCCGGGGTAGTACCACCCTCATAGAAAACCGACGTGAAGAGTAACAGTGCTTGCCATTGTTGCGTTTCGTTCGGTCAGTGAGAGCGCCGGAGGCCCACCTCCCCTCCCCTTTCCTCTCTCCTCTCCCTTTTCCTCCCCTAACCCTTCCCCCCAAAGGGTGGCAATGCACTTGCGACTCCTCTGGTGTTGTTGGTGTCCATGGACGGTGTTGATCACTTAACAGCAGGTGACCCAACTGTTCGTTTGCCATCTATGCATAAAAAAAAAATGACAGTAATAATTTGGAAGATTAGTCGCTAAAAATAAAATAACTACAATGTTACGTGTACTGTTTATGCAGGTTGTGCGACCACCCAGTTATACCGATGTAGCAATACCTTATCTTAGTTTCAACGCGTATGGCTAGCTAGCGTCTCATCGGTCTGCATAACTAGATGTTAACGAGCTTTTGTGTTAAAAAAAAATAATTTGGATAAAGTTTGTTTTAATCTTGAACCTTCAAAAATTAATGAGTTATGATCGAATTCCGATCACTAGTTATTTAAAAAATGTAAAAATCGAAACAATGGTAGTCATATCATATATTAACTCATTGTATTCGAGAGCTCGTAGTCTGTCGCAGACGCGAAGGGGTCAAATGAACTTCGATACACTGACTAAAGGTATCATCAAGAACACAAGTATTATTGTACAATATTCACGGAATTATATGGATATTATTATGTGGGCCACGAAAGAGACGGATGAGAAAAAAATACATATGGTAGAGGCGAATGTTAAGATGGATGTGTGGTGTTACTGGAATGACTAATATTAAGAATGAGTATGTCAGAGGTAGTCTGAAAATGGCACTAGTGACAGAGAAGTTGAGGAGTAATAGGTTAGCATGGTATGGGCATGTTAGGAGAAGAGAAAGTCATGTAACTAGAAAAGTCTTGACTATGAAGGTGGACGGTTATAGGAGTAAGGGAAGACCGAAAATGGTATGGATTTGGAAAAATGGATTGTGTAAAAAATGATGTGTGTAAAATGTGCCAATACTGAGATGACATGTAACAGGAAATAGTAGAAGGGAGTTTTTGGCGGGATCTTGGTCTGTCATGTAGTTGATTTTATTTTTTATTCATAATCTTGTGCTACTGGAGTCTATATTGTGTAAAATCGGTGGTGTTTTATGTAAAATAGTTTGTTTATTGTGCATAAGTGAAGTGAATGGAAAATAATACCACGGACCATGAATTCTGAGATGTCACAAAAACTCCACAGAAAGTTCTAACAAGATGACCACCATCTTGTTAGTTCATTGAAATTTTATCAAGAAACTCGTAATATCGATACTCACTTGACAATGGCAGTAATAGTCTACTAGAAGACTGGTTGCCAAAAATGGAATGGAAGAAGAACTTGTAATACTATTAACTACTTGACAATGGCAGTAATAATCTAAAAGATTGATTGCCAAAAATAAAGTAAAAAAAAAAAAAATAGTAGAAGAGGAAAACATGTTGTGCCGAACCACATCCGGTGGTATAGGGGTAAGACGAAGAAGATTCACAAAATTTACTTATTCCTTTGTTTATCTTCATTCGAAACTACGATATATTTGACACGTTCCATTATAAAATGAAAATCCAGAACAAAAAAAAATGGATTAGAAAAAATAATAGTATATTTTGTATCTTTCTATTTCATTTTTAGAATATGAAAGTATAAGAGCCGTTGTCTGGTCTCTGTTAATATTTTTATTAGCAACCAATCTTCTAGTAGATTATTACTGTCACTGTCAAGTAGGCAATGATATTACAAGTTTCTTGATAGAACTTTCCAGAGAGTTTTTGTAAGAAGCCAGAATGCATGCTCCGTGGTTTTATTTCCTAGCCACTTCACTTGTCTACAATATAGTACGTAAAACACCACCAATAACACAAAATATAGAGTCAAATATCTACTACATGACATTCCAAGATCCCGCCAAAAACTCCAGAGCCGTTGTCTAGAAGGACATTTTCGTTTCATACTGCAAAGGAAAATGTCCTGATGAACCATAGCGCTTTTTTAATCGCTTATCTGACTAGCAAAGTTGTAGTACTACTACTAGCAAAGTAGCAAGACACTTCAAAGTTGAAAATCTATCGTCCAACAACTGCTTGCGTGATCCAGCAGCTGCACTCGAGAGCCAGTTCCCCTGTGAGTTTAGCGTATTTTCCATCTTAAACCACGTCATTTAACATCAGGTAAGACCGTAATCAAACGCTAGAATTTACAAAATATAAAAAAAAAAACCTTAATAGTCCTGACTTTTTATAAACTTGGAATCATAAAAACAAGTCTTCATAGCGAAAACACAGTTATAAGTTATTGAACTCATATGAAGATGTTGAACATTCACTAACGAAAGTGTTATTGTCTTGCTGATATTTATTATCTTTCAATCAGAACAATTACCATATTTCTATCAATTCAATATAAATCAATCCACTCATCAGTCAACACCCGTAGGATTTTTTTCTAGACCTCATACCTATTACATTTATCATATTAAGTGTGTTAATTAAATAGAACCAATCATGCCTCTATAGAAACAAGATCATTAAGCATCGAATGACTTGAGTTAGAATGCCTAAAGGAGCTTGATCGTTCGATAGAGTAAAATATTGTAATGTATTCATTAACATTATAGGTCATCTTCCAATGGTTGCCGTTAGCAAAAAAAATCATGAAGTAGTATTAGTGAAACGACAAACACATCTGAATCTTACCTTTTTAGGCTTACCATTCTTTTCAATTGTATCACAACAAACTGCCACCTTTTTCAAGATGATATCGAGATTAACTCAGTGTAATCCAAAAACAATCGTCAGCATTCTTGGCTGTTATGTCAGATTCTAAGACTCCCAGTGCCTAAATATACATTTTTACTAATATACATTTACTTGGTGGTAGAGCCACGCTGAAACTATTACTGGTTTCAGCATGAATGGGTCGGCTCGCCCGGGGTAGTACCACCCTCTCATAGAAAACCGACGTGAAGTAACAGTGCTTGCATTGTTGCGTTTCGTTCGGTCAGTGAGAGCGCCGGAGATCCATCTCCCCTCCCCTCTCCTCTCCTTTTTTCCCTCCCCTAACCCTTCCCTCCGAAAGATGGCAACGCACTTACGACTCCTCTGGGGTTGTTAGTGTGCATGGATGGTGGTGATCACTTAACAGCAGGTGACCCACCTGTTCGTTTGCCACCTATGACATAAAAAAAAAAAATACACTGGCAGATCCAGAAATATGAGAAACAAAGAAAGGCACTATGACTGGTTTGTCACGTTGTGAATTTAGCGTAGCTCTTCAGTCGAATACACTTTGTTTAATCACTGTACTCGTATATACATCGGGTGATCCCGCAAGGTGACACGCCTATGGCGGCTTTTCCTCCTAATGTATGACAGTCGTGATCTGTATCGTAATTTAAAATAAGGTAACATTGTAATCAAAAGCTAACTTTTAAATCGACATATGAATATTTTAATAGCGTAACCAACTATTAAGTGAAAATTTGTTCAGCTGCGTTGAGCGATTTTTGGTAGGGAAAAATCTTATGGGTTCGATGACTTCGAGATGTTCCTGACGTTTTGCGCATGCGTCGGACTAGCGACACGTTGTGTAGCGGCCTGTGTACATGTAATATTGATATTGTGTACAGAGCTTGTGCAACTCTATCATATATTTGATTAATTAATGAACTGTATAAAATATATATAATTGAGTCGTTACAAAATGAGCTAAATCCAATTTTAATCGTTCATATAACATTTTTAATTTTTTTAAGATTTCCAGCTTTTATACAACGAGAACTAAGTTTAAATTTTACCGTTTCTAAGTTATGTAGTTTTTTTTCAATGATTTTAATATTTTACATCTATCAAATTTGAAGATCTTGAAAAGTAACGTAAAATATTAGGAACAGCTAAAATTGAATTTAGCTTATTTTGAAATATCACAGTGTCAATATATAATTTTTTTTTTAATGTTATAGGTGGCAAACGAACAGGTGGGTCACCTGATGTTAAGTGATCACCACCGTCCATGGACACTAACAACATCAAAGGAGTTGCTAGTCCGTTGCCACCCTATGGGGGGAAGGGTTATGGGAGGGAGAGGAGATGGAAGAGGAGGGGAGGTGGGCCTCCGGCGCTCTCACTGACCGAACGAAACGCAACAATGCAAGCACTGTTACTTCACGTCGGTTTTCTGTGAGAGGGTGGTACTAACCCGAGCGAGCCGACCCATTCATGCTGAAACCAGTAATAGTTTCAGCGTGGCTTTACCACCATTACTATGTACATATGTGAAAACCAGATTTATGTTAATAATTTTAATTAACAAAGTATGAAACTTAATTCAAAAAAGTGCAGTCATTCCAAAGTTTTCAATTTACACTCAAGACTGCTTCGACGTTTTTTTATGAAACACTTTTATACGCGACAGTCCGATCATTACATAAACAGAGTTTACGCTTCGCATGACCAAATGCGATCACTCATTATCACTTGTAGCTCTAAATATAACGCACGTGAACTAACGTTTTACAATGTTGTTCCTGTTCATATTTCTCACAATATTAAATTCTGTTAAATCCGAATACAAGTATGAGACGAAATGGATCAACATGCCGGTGGATCATTTCGGTTTTCAGAACAAAGATACATTCCGTATGAAATATTTGCAGAGCGAAGATTTTTGGGACAGTGGTAAAGGGCCGATTTTCTTTTACACGGGCAATGAGGTAAGTTTGTATTTATCATAATTAAAGTTATACGAATCTGTCAATTTTATATCTCAATTCATTTATAATTTAAAAAAATTACTACAACACAATGACAATAATTTGATATCTGATAGTAACATTATAATAATTAATATTGTTTTTAGTGTAATAAATAATAAATGAGGACTATCAACAAGATACGGTTGTCAATAAAATATTTTCTATATAGCTTCACAAGCCAGTTGGTTCATTAGGTGAATATCCCCATGACGTCATGTATTTTGATCGGATACAGCGAACTTATTGTTTGTTTATGCATCATATGCTAAAAGGCAATATTTTAATGAGCGAAAATATAAATAAAAATGCTATTAGTATCAATTTATCAATATTATATATAAATATCAAAGACAAAAGAGATTTGTTTCAGGGTTCCAAGCTTGTTAAATAATATACATAATAATAACTGCTTGTTCTTCGTACCTTGGTATCCAATCCTCTTTATTAAATATTATTTTATTATTTTATCAAATGGGTCAATAAGTACAAAGTATCTTGTGGCGACTTCGATGTTATAACGGCTCCCTTTTTTAATAGTTTTAAGAGTCTTTGTAATCTATTCTATCTATACTCTATATACATATAATAAAAATGAAGTGTCTGTATGTAATATCAAAATAACATTTTTTTACTGATTGGGTATGAGAGTATACGAGCTTCTGATAACAAAATGCAATTTTAAAAATTTTTGTCGGTCTGTCTGTCTGTTTCTTCCGGGTAATCTCCGAAACGGCTGAACCGATTTTGACGGGAATTTCACTGGCAGATAGCTGAAATTACAGCGGGTTCCTTAGGCTACTCTAAATTGGGTATTAACCGCGGCTTCGTCTGTAATGTTATCTCCAAAACGATTGAACCGATTTTCACGGAATTTTCACTAGCAGATAGCGGACGTCATATCAAGTAATTTAGTATATTTTAATTTAGACTAGCTGTTAACCGTGGCTTCACCTGCAATGTTATATCCAAAACGGTTCGACCAATTTTCACGAAACTTTGACTGACAAATAGCTGACCTCATAAAAAGTAATTCAAGCAATTTTAATTTAGGCTAACTGTTAACCCTGGCTTCGCCTGCTGTGCTATCACCAAAACGGTTACACCGATTTTCACGGAACTTTCACTGGTAGTTAGCGAACCTTATAAAAAGTAATTGAGGTTATTCTATTTTAGACTTGCTGTTACCCGCAACTTTGTCTGCATGAAATTTAGAAAGATTTCAACTCATTCTTTATTTATAGATAGATAAGTGGTAATTATCTAAAAGTAATGAGTTGAACTTTTGCTGTTAATAAATTAAAATAGAGTTTAATTGAAAAATTGTTTTCTGTTAAACATTACTTAGGAAATTTTAATAACAAAATAAAAACATCTTATATTTATGACTAGGTTCTGGCCGGGACTTCGTCCGCGTTGAATAGTCACCGTTTAGCGAAACTCTCGAAAGGAAAAAAAAACGATTTCGAAACATTCTTCATTGGTGCTTCGCTTCTATAGTCTTAGCGTGTTGATATATAGCACATAGTCTTCCTCAATAAATTAGCTAACTAAGACTGAAAGAATATTTCAAACTCTTCAGCTTTATAATACTAGAGTATAGTATAGATTAATTATAAAAATATGTTTTTTCTATCACCAATATTTAAAAACGTGATAGAAATCTATCCTCTAGTTTTTTATTTATGTTCACACAACAAAAGACGTCTTCTGATTTTATTTATATAAATTTCTGTTATCGTTTTAGTGCAATGCATTACGCCGATCGCGGCCGATTTTAATTTTGTAATTTACGGTAACATTCAATCAAATCCAAATAAATTACATGTTCCAGGGACAAATAGAGTTATTCGCGCAGCACACGGGTCTCATGTGGGAGTTGGCTCCAGAGTTTGAAGCTAAGCTTGTCTTCGCTGAACACAGGTGATAATTCAATCGAAATCGAGTTCGAGCAATTTACAATATAGGAATCCTTAAAGACCAAGTTCAAAGAATACGGTATCTTATCTCTGCCCTCCCAAATCATTCTTGATAATTTAATATATGTCCGTAAGAACCTTGAAAAGCTAGATTTCGTAAAAAACCGGCACAATCTAAAAACTAGAAACTGTGACAACAAACTGGGTGTCCCATGTTTTAGGCTTAGTATAACCAGTAACAGTTTTTGAGAAATAGTATTAGATTTTACAACAAAGTATCAAAGGATATTACCGATTTGCCGGATTACGAATTTAAAAGCCATGTCAAGCGGGTTTTGGTGTCAAAAGGTTATTACATAGAGTAGATCAATATGTGAACGGTGGTGATGTCTGGAATTGAATCATCTCTGTGCATTCATTAAAAACGTTTATGGCATGTACCTAATATATTCTAAATATTATATATATATTTGTTAAAAAGATAAACCAGATCGAGTCTCTTGCCGGTTCTTCTCGATGACTGGGTTGTTTGTCCGAACTGGTGGTTGTTTTGACGTTCAGGAGTGCCTTCTTAGGGCCTAAATTGAATAAAGTGTTTTTGACTTTGTATTATGCTATAATATTAAAAATATTTACAAGATTTCAGGCACTGTCAGTATCGGCCACTCAGAATATTACACTGTTACGATGTAAGCCGTGTAAAATAAACATTAAAAATAATCTTCTTTTTTAATTCTATTTTTGGCAACCAATCTCATTGCCGAGTAATATATAGTTAATTAGTAGTGGTCCTCTAGTTGTTGAAATCCAACATTAATTAATTATTTTTTTAAGTTTGAACGTTATATCATTTTTTTAAATTATATTCTCTCACGTCAACTACAGTCATGGTCAGTCTTTTTGTCCGCTCTGAATATCCTTATGTACGCACTTGCGCATAATACTGTCATAAGTTTAATACAATAACATAATACACACATAATAGAGTAACAATCTAATAATATTCTTATTTAATTTAGGTATTATGGAGCTTCTATGCCATATGGGGATAAATCATTGGACAACGACCACATCGGCTACTTAACTTCTTCCCAGGCGATGGCAGATTTCGCGGATCTCATAAATTATTTACAAGGAGACGCTCTGAAACCTAGATATCCTGTCATTGTTTTTGGCGGTAAGCGTATATATATTTCACGATTTCCTATAATCCACTTTTTTTGCTACCGATCTTCTAGATTATTACTGCCATTGTCGAGTAGGAAATGATATTACAAGTTTCTTGCGAGCATTTCAATGAACTAACAAGAGGGTGGCCATCTTTTTAGAACTTTCCAGGGAGTTTTTGTGGCATCTCAGAATTTATGGTCCGTGGTATTATTTCCGATCCACTTCACTTGTGCACTATAACCAAACTATATATTTAAATGGTGGTAGAGCCACGCTGAAACTATTACTGGTTTCAGCATGAATGGGTCGGCTCGGCCCCGGTACTACCACCTTCTCATAGAAAACCAACGTGAAGTAACAGTGCTTGCATTGTTGCGTTTCGTTCGGTCAATGAGAGCGCCGGAGGCCCACCTTCCTCCCCTCTCCCTTCATTCCTCTACCCTAAGGGGGTAAGCTCCTTTCCCCCAAACAGGCTGGTAACGCACTTGCGACTCCCCTGGTGTTGCAAGTGTTGCAAGACGGCGGTGATCACTTAAAATCAGGTGACTCGCTGGTTCAATTGCCCCTTATGACCTAAAAAAAAAAAATCTACTATACCGATTTTGAAAATTCTTATACCAATAAAAATCCACGTTTTTGTGCGTGTCATGGGGCATAATATTAACCCGAAAAATTAAAAGACTTTTTTGTAGTAATCGGATTTGTAAAGTAAGTCGGAGAAAAAAAGGTCGAACGTAAACCTTTGTTACGAACGCTGCGTTATAAGGTTATATGACTGAATTATAAGGCTTGATGCAGCATATGTCTAACTTTTATAGTTAAGTCACAAAAAGTTGTTTTTTTTAAAGCGTTCCCCCCAACGATGTGGGCATGGGTCAGCTAGTATAATTCAACAAGGCTTTTTTTTATTATTAGGGTGAGACAACGCCTCTCTTGCTAGTTATGAATAAAATATAAACTTTACTAAATAATATTCCAAGCTCCCGCCAAAAACTCTTAACTTTCCCATTCGTTAGTAAGGGTCTAGATGATAAAAATAATGTATAAATGAAATGATCTTTTTGTCATTGTTACTTTTACATGATGGAAGATTTTAAAGCAATGATGGCTCAGTGTTTAATGCTTTCGGATATCGCCTTAATCGATACGACGTAGGTTAGAATCGTTAGGGATGAGACGGACATAAAAACAGAACATCGATATGAATATGGTTTCATGGCATTGCAGCATTGTAGTAACAATATCTTTAAGTGGGCCAGTCTAGCTACCACCCTCGAGTTGAAAAACTGTCGCCGAGAACCTTTACGCGTGTTCAGAGAGTTGCACTTGACAGATATATCTTACCATATTAGACAACATCGTCATTATAACATCAAACGACGTTGTGATGAAATGCTAAATCCTATAAAATAATTAAAATAATGAATTTACGTACCATAAGTATGTTATTGATATAATTAGCTGATCAAACAGCTAAAAAAAGCGTTCTACAGTAAGTTACTGACATAGTTCCTATTCGTTAAATCATTACCTTTACATAGTATAAAACAAAGTTCTGTGCCACGTTTGTTTGTGTGTCTGTCTGTTCGCGATAAACCAAAAAGTACTGAACGGATTTTTATTCGGTTTTCATCAGTAGATACAGTGATTCATGTTTAGGTTCCTATATAATTTGTTCAAGGTTTTTTTATTATCTGGGCGGGACAACGTCTGCCGGGCCCGCTGGTATAGCATATTTGCATTTATGACCAGTGAAATATCAGTTATAGATAATTTCACAACTATATAACTCTACTAAAATAGCTATAAAATTCACGTCTCTGAGGTGGAACGTAATATTTAATGTAAGAATTTCTCAACTAGTCAATCGAAAAGTATTATGTTGAATACAGTAGGTACATAATAATTGTTTATTTAGATATCGTTATATCATTCTAGTTTTAATGGAATAGACGTTCAAGGCGACAGAATGAAACCACAAAATGAAACAATAGAAATATATGATCATTTTCCTCGTTTGAAGCTACAAATAAACCATAAATTGTTATAAAATACGCTATTTATTATTCCTTATCAATCTAATGACGTATTAGTAAGTAACAGAATGTTTTTGTTAGTCATTTGGTAATATAGAACAGTATTGCAATGGTAGGTACAATACACAAGCAGCAGTAATTGATGGTTATTATTGTTAACCATGTAACATTTCAAAGGAGCCTACTCCTTTCTCAAGGAGAACAAAGTCGGCAACGCATCTGTGATTCTCCTCGTGTCGCAGGTGTCCATGGGCGGCGGTGATCACTTACCATCAGGTGATCCGCATGTTCGTTTGCCACCAATGGTATAAAAAAACATATTACAAAATGAGTTAGAGACACATAATTACTGATGTTTATATAAAAAATTCGAGACCGAGCTGAAGAACGTCTCAACTAAAAGTGCTACAGAATACAAAATAAAATAAAATGCATATTTATTGTTCATGCTATATATAAAAAAAATTCATACGCAGTTTTATACCTAATTAAACTAAAAGTGATAAGATCGGTATTTTGTCTTTGCCATTATTTTATTCTTAACCTTAGTTTACTCTATATTTTGCAATATTGGTGGCAGTTTACGTAATATAGTTCGGTTATTGTGCACAAGAAAGGTGGATGAATATAATACCACGGAGCATGGATTCTGATTTGCAAATAAAACTCCCTGTAAAGTTCTAACAAGACGGCCACCATCTTTTAGAACATTTAAACGATCGCAAGAAACTTGTAACATTATCTTCTTGACAATGCGAGTAATAATCTACTAGAAGTTTGGTTGCCAAAACCGGTCATATTAAAAGCGGTCAATATGTTTGACAAGGACTGGTATATAACATGCTTGCTCATTGGTCATGTAAATTGTATTTCCAGGTTCATATGGCGGCATGCTCGCCGCGTACATGCGTATGAAATACCCTCACCTAGTAACCGGGGCTATAGCAGCATCAGCCCCAGTACATATGTTCCCGGGCATGATCCCCTGCGAGGTCTTCAACAGAATCGTCACGTCCAACTATAACGTCGCTAATTTAAATTGCGTCAGCAATATTAAAGCATCATGGAGTGTCATTAGGTGAATCAAAATATTATTAACTTTCCTAGGGTATTCAATGTGCATAGTGAGCAAATTTCAACTATAATTCAATAGTTTTTTGTATAGTCGACCATAAGTGGGAAGTGTAGAGATTTATAAGCAAGCGCTTCAACTTCTACATCGTGAATTAAAAAACTGTTTGAATAAAGATAATCTGTTTGGCTTACTTAATTTTTTTAAATTAGGTTAATACTTAAAAAATAATAATTATGTTTCAATATTATTAAGCTTATTATGCTAAGGAGTCGACTTTTATGATCATTAAATATAATTATTTAAAAAAAAACAATTTCCAAGTATTTTATTGATATCACTAAATCTATAAATGACTAATAAACAAAAAAAATTAAGACGATCAGATAACAAATAGAGAAGAAAAAGGTAGTGAACTGTTTGGTCGCAATTTATTTTGATATGGGTTAACTCGTCTAGATCGTGAAAATAGTTTAATGGAAAGAATAAAAATGTAAAAAAATTCAATTTGTAACCATAATTTTGGTCGTTGATAATAATAGTCATAAAATATAGTGTTTTTTTATGTATTAATACGGTATAGTTCCATATTTGCAGAGAATACGCAACCACGGCTAACGGATCGGAATGGCTCCATAAAAACTGGCATTTATGTAACCCAGTGAACTCTACGAATATACAGGATCTGATTGACTTCATGTCTTCCATGTACACAACAATGGCGATGGTTAATTATCCGTTTCCATCAGATTTCTTGATGCCATTACCTGGGCAGCCTGTGCGATTTGTATGCCAATATTTGAATGAGACTTTAAAGGGGCAAGAACTTCTCGAAGTAAGTTACATTTTAAAGTATAGTAAGGTTGCTGCCTCGCCACTGTATAGTTTTTTTTTGCCAAACTACGAAGAAACTGGATTAATTATAATATCACATTTTCTCATTCCACAAATTCCTTTTATCCTAAAACGATAAAATCAGATCCCGTATAGTCACTTAGATCAGTAATATTACAATTATTATGTACTAGCTGTACCCGCAGCTCCGCACGCGTATTTTTTAAATCGTATTAAAGAATTATAGAATTGTGAGACTATGTACAATTACAGAAACGCTCTTTAAAGACAATTGTAAGTACGACGCGCACGCCACTAAAAGTAACATGTAATGTATACAGTAGATATATAAATACAAAGAGCGTGCCAAATGAGGTTTGTCATCAGCAACCCATTTGGAACCATAACCAACCATATAACTACCTCAGTGCTCACTTACACTGTATAAGGAACTATTGAAACAATAACTAAAAATATTATTATAAAGATTTATATTTACATTACATTTAATATATATTGCCATTATTATAATTAAGATTTTGTGACTATACAAAAAATAAACGCTAGTCTGTTCCGCAAGAAATTGTATTATGGAACACTTTACCTAATACGTTTATAATCTAAGATCTCTTTAGGAAGACCTCTATATCATTAATGTTATTAATAATTATAATGTCGAATTGTAAACAATAAGCTGATAATTATTTAACTTATTAAAAATAAAGAATGAGTTGAAATCTTGCTAAATTTCACGCAGAAAAAGTCGCGGGTAACTGCTAGTCTAAAATAGAATAACCTCAATTACTTTTTATTAGGTTCGCTATCTACCAGTGAAAATCTTGTGAAAATCGATGTAACCGTTTTGATGACAGCACAGCGGGCGAAGTCACGGTTAACAGCCAGTATAATCTAAAATTGCCTAAATTACTTATTGTAAGATCAGCTATCTGCCACTGAAAGTTATGTGAAGATCGATTAAATCGTTTTGGAGATAGCATTGCGGGCGAAGTCACGGTTAACAGCTAGTATAAACTAAAATTGCTTAAATTACTTTTTATAAGATCAGCTATCTGCCAGTGAAAGTTATGTGAAGATCGATCAAATCGTTTCGGAGACATCATTGCGGGCGAAGTCACGGTTAACAGCTAGTATAAACTAAAATTGCTTCAATTACTTTTTATAAGGTCAGCTATCTGTTAGTGAAAGTTTAGTGAAGATCAGTTGAACTGTTTTGAAGATAGTACTGCGGGCGAAGTACTCCGGCGCTCTCACTGACTGAACGAAACGCAACAATGCAAGCGCTGTTACTTCACGTCGGGTTTCTGTGAGAGGGTGGTACTACCCCGGTCGAGTATTGTTCACATCCACAGCATCTGGCAAATAAAGCTGTAAATTCTGCGCTTTTACTCAGTAAAAACAAATGTAGGCCGTGCATTCTACACCTCACATATCGCATAATATTGTTAAACGCAAATTAACCATGACACTAACTTGCCCTTAATTAACTAAATTTTCAGGGTCTAGGGAAAGTCATCAATATTTTCACAAATTACGGAAATAAGAATAATTGCGTGGATTTCATGAACACTTACTATGGCAACTTGAACGCATCCGGATGGGATTATCAGGTAATATTTGTAACTCGATATCTTCTATACATATATATATTTAATAAGAATGTATATCTAAAGCGTCTGTGGTTTTAAGATTTAAAAAAAAATGTAGCAGATGTATAGGAATAAGTAATAAAATACATTTCAATCATTTTTAGAAATGTCTATCTCTCTGTTTGTTTGAACGCACATCATTGTTAAAGTACTGCATTCATGATAAAATGCCAAAAATAAAAATGAGAATAGTAATATATTATTATGGTTTGCCTCAGGGTTGTCGTACCTTTGCTATTGTTTTATTTTTTACGAAGCCACATGCTGCAGTAATCAGTTACCAACATCCATACCATAAAAACAATCAATTGTTGACATATATTTATTTAAACTTTATCGTACCCTAATTACATATATATATAAATTTCAAAAAACATTTCACCTTTTGTTAACGGTATAATAGGCGGCCTTATTGCTATTAGCAATTTCTTCCAGGCAACCTTTGGATGGATTTTTCAATGCAGTAGAATCAGGGGTATTCTGGGTGTAGAGGAATAAATACTAGTTAATACCACCTAAGATAGTGGCACGTAACTGTAATATATATATAGACGTATAGACCTCCCATATACCTCCCCGTAATACTATTTGAGTTACTGTGTTTTTAGCAAGCTTTAGCGCTTCAAAAATACTATTTTTAAGCATTTTCGACGTTTGGATCTACAGCTATTATAGCACGTATATTAATAATAATGTTAAATTCCAGGCTTGCACAGAAATGGTGATGCCTATTTGTGCGACGGGTAAGAATGACATGTTTGAACCCTCTCCATGGAACTTCACCGAGTTTTCACAGGAATGCAAAAAAACTAAGCCAGACTTAGCGAGGATCGAATACGGAGGTGGTATGCTACAAGCGGCTTCCAATATCGTCTTCAGTAATGGACTTATGGATCCGTGGGCTGCAGGTGATTGAAAAATTTAATTCAATACTCAAGATGGTGATTGGTAGGGACGTATAAAACAATTTTTGAACATTTTCCCATACGTATGTACAACGTACAATACAATGTACAAAAAAGTTTGTTTTCAATACTCTAGGGATATATCTAATATAAGTCTTATAATACAACAATAGCATTTAAATTGTTTTAATATTGTTTTATTCCAGCAAATGACATAATTCAGAATATTTCTTTGAACTTATTGTTTCTTGCATCTGTGTCGTTTAAAATTGCTTTTTAACTTTCCTACTATTCGTTTTATTATTGTAAGGTATAAGTGAGTTTCCCTTGATATCTTTTTTTCATCCTGTCATCGATACTGACTTTAATTAATAATGATTTTTTCACCACATTACTTTAAGTTCAAAGTTGGGATGGTCTAGTTGACCGAAAGAATATCACTCCGATGTCCGCAGTTTCGAAAACCGGCATGAGTAACGAAATTTTCGGAATTTGCGTACATTACCTCATTTAAATAGATATCGCTTTCGGCTAACGATGAAGGAAAACATCGTGAGGAAACCTGAATCTGAGCAATGGTCTTGTAATACCACTGTATGTGGGAAATAGAGAAATGTGGATTTGTGCCATTTGAATTTGTCAATACATCTTGGGCTGTTGCGGTGATTATGTCCTTACCTTCTTTCAAGAAGAAGTCTATGGCCTTGCAGTGGGTCTCTTACAGGCTGGTGATAATGATTAGTGAATAGTTCATCGATGATATAGTATTGTAATTTTTTTCAGGTGGTATTCTAAGCAGCTTGAGCGACACTATTAAATCCGTTGTAATCGTCGAGGGTGCCCACCATTTGGACCTGATGACCAGTAACCCTGCCGACCCTGAGTCCGTGAAGATGGCCAGGAACATCCATAAGCAGAACATACGTCAATGGATCAATGAATTTTCCTTAAGAATGGAAAATATTAGACCTTGAGTAGGGTTGTGAAAATTGTTGAATAAACTTTATTGAAGAATGTTCTATTATTTTATTATTGACTAGTTGTGCCCGCGACACCGTCCGCGTGGAACCTAATATAAAAAAAAACAGTGACTAATACAATCATCTTAATATATTAAGATCATTTACTTATCTACTTTTTACTCGTACTTAACTCGCGTCGTCATTAAAATTACAATAACTTTGGATAAAGAGAACCGATTTTAATGAAACAAAGATTAAATGTTACTCGAAGACATGCTTTATGATTTTCTTGGAATAGTTTAACATGAACGTGACTTTGGCAGTAATAAGTGTTCATACAAACAAACAGACAGACGTTTCTAAAAATGATTGAAATGTATTTTATCACTTTTTCCTAGACAAACACTCTTTACAAAAATATAAAAAGTACAGGCACGTTAGATTTTACATTCTTATATCGATAGAAGAAGGTAATTTAAATTTCTATGAATTACCTAGTTAAATTTATGTTGCCAAAAAGCAAAGTTTAATAGTAAATTTAGTATTACATTTGATTTTTATACTTGAATTATAAGATTTAGATGAAAATATGAAATCGAACCATACAATATACAAGTTATATAAAAAAGTATTCTAAGATGAAATATTACTATTAAAATTAAATACATATAATTTGTTTATATTCGTCATTTGAGACCCAGGAATCTAATAAAATGCTAAAAATAAAAAAGCACGCAAAAATCAGTAGGTAATGTATTGAAACAGTACATATGTGTATAAAAAAAAACCATATTCTTAACTAATTAATTATGTGTCAATATGATTTATTAAATTGGTTTTATATTCTCAGGACGAATAGTAATATTTTCTTTTCTTATATTATCTATTATTACTTACGACATATTAATAAATATTCAGTAAATGCATTTAATTTGTTGTAGTAGTAGACGCACTGAATTTTTGGACATATTTTTTTTACTAAATCATGTTGTAAAATACGGCAAATATTGTTCTAAATAAAAAATAACCCTAGATTTATGATATTTCCAATAACACATTGAACCCAACTTGTCACTTCATTCCACCATCATCTTGTTGGATCACTGTCTGAAAATTACAAAATTAATAAAAGTCAGACCTTTTTTTTTATCCCCATGGGGGAATCCCTAACGGATATCCATCTCGCCGGGCAGCAGAGGATGGATATGCCCGAGCCGCACGGACTAAAACCCCATGGTACCTTCTTACACCTTTTGGCCGGAAGAGCAGGGACTGTCTAATCGACAATACATCTGCTCCTCCAACAGGTGTTGTCCCCTCCTAAGGGACCCAAACTGCGGCCTGAGGGGTCAAGATGGTAAACCCCTCAAGGGGAAATGGGAATAAAAGTCAGACCTGAAGAATTTTAATTAAGAGGCTGTAATAAACCATAAAACAAAAAAAATCTATTAGGGTAACCCTGTTTATTCAAATATTTATTGAGTGTACAATTACATAATAGGTTTCCATTGCGTATTACTATAATTTATAACATAAAATTTTTAAATGTTTTAATAAATTATGCTTAAAAGACTTGTATTCAGTAACCGTAATAAATTTAAAAAATATATACGTTTGTTGACAAATTACTTTTTGTTGTTTTTCAGGTTATAATGTATCAATAGAAATATTGGAATGAAATTATACATTTTAACAACATTCAAATCGTATTTCACATTATAAAATGACAACGATTTGTAAATACTGCAATGAGGAAGAGGATAAACAAAACCGACCCGGCTTAATATGCGAGAATTGTATGTGTTTTGTTCATTTATCCTGTCTACAGAGGCCTGGAACTCCTGGAGACTTTGTATGCGATGTATTCTTTGATTTCATCTGTGAAGACTGCTCGCTTGATAAAGTGGAAATATTTAACAGAAATAAGTTCCCATGGTGAGCGAGTTTAATTCTTTTCTTAATTATTTCATATTCATTCATCCAAATGAGTTTATAGAAACATCATAGGATATATCCTAATTAAATCTCGTGGAGCATTTTTACTGAAGTCCAATGTTCTCACACAAACCTTTCACAAATTTTTAAAGAAAACAGTCCATATTAGTAGGTTATGGAACATTCTCCATAAATCATTTTGAGATACCACCATCATACAGACATAAATGCTTACTTTTGATCATATTGCTCCAGTTATGTATAAAAATATATGTATAATCAGGGCTTTTCTTGTGGGGCAAGAGGGAGCATGCATTAAAGGAAAATTCGAAAATACTGAAAATTGCCATAAGTTTCCTTCTGTAACTTTTAGAACAGTTTCTTACTAATATATGGCACAAGTACTCAAAATAAGAAGTTGTACATTTCTACACTTTTGAGGTACAAAAAATTATGGACTTACAAATTTCGAAAATTCACGTGGCCCCAAAAAGGATGTGAGAAAAAAGGCCTGCTTTATAATCATGTATATCTATCTTGTGTGCATTTTTATGTAATCAAAATCAAAATTAAAAAATCCTTTATTCCTTTAGGCCCTGAGAAGGCCCTGAGGCGCTTATGAAAGTCAAAGCTACTATGAATATTTAGTGACAATACAACACATAGATGTCTTAAATAAGTCATATGATGGCTTAGTGTGGTTGGATACTATGTTGATAATCTGTTGCTATTAAGCACTTTGTGGTGTGCTTCGTCAAGTACACTCGAAAGCCAGCCCCCTTGTCGGTTTTGCATGTTTATCATCTTGTCATTTAATATCAGATGAATTTGCGATCAAATCTATATAGAAAACCAACATGCTTATTTATGATGAATACTTATTCTAAAAATATGTAGTATGTGAGAGCTCATGTGGCAACTATAGTTCAGATGTAGGAAGAATATTGACGTGCTCCAATTGATATTAGACATGATAACTTGAAAGCCCGACCACCAGCGACAGTCAATTATACCTACAAGAATGGTGTTCTCACTTGTGCACAATGTTCATGCACCTTCCGGAATAAGATCGGATATATTAGCCATATGAAGGCACATAAGAGTTGGAGTTGAAGCAGTCACTATGTCCGAAAATGGCCAGGAGCATACATACACATTATATTTATATGAATAAAATTTCTTCTTACAGGGTTAATGTTATATATCTGACACTGAATCACCTGAGCAGTCACTCATATGGGATCAGCAACCATGGCTACTTTCACTATAAGACCCACATCTGTTCCTTCATAGATAGATACTGGCAATTACTCTTTGGACCACAATCGTAAGTAATAAGATAAACATAATTGTACTCATTATCCATTATATGAAAATTTCAATAGACCTAATACTTTGAGGAAACAATGATGTAAATTGTATAATTTTGCAGAAAACAGAAAAAAAATTGGGTTGGAACCATCGCTGGAGTGCTGTCGGTACACAATAAATTGTTTTTCAAATCTGGCTCGGCTGTCCTTAGTGAGACAGGCTGGTGGAAGCTTCTGCATAACTTCTCACCGGCCGTGGCGGCACATATAAGTATAACATTTTGTAGAGATAAATAAAAAAGTAGTGAAATAATAAATACAAGATATTTTAAGATACTTTAATTTCATTTTAATTTTCATTCAACAGTACAAGAACTGGCGAGAGACAAGCCAAAAGTAAAGCCACGGAACCAGCTATCCTTGGATAAAACATTGTTCTTGGCAAAAATCACAGAAATGGGTATGAAACAAATTAGAAAATTCATATTTCCCTCTAGTATAAATAATGCCTTTTGACATAACTCAGAAAAAGTCAATTTAGAGTACACATATTTGAAGTGAAAACTTCTTTTGGCGCGTTGAGCGGTATTTTTGGCAGGAGATAAGTTTGTAATTTCGCGTCATGACATGCTACGTAAGCATGACTGGCCGCATTACGCTAGCGCGGCTTGCGTCAGGCTAGCGTCGCGTAGTATAGGGGCATGTGTACATGTAATATAGATATTTTGAAGCCCATCACAGGTTTGATTGGTGAATAGACTCTATAAAAATGTATATATAATTATTGTTCGGAGTGCCAATAACCAAATTCAATAAACAAATTCTGAAATTTAAATAATGTAATTCACACTGTAATTGATATGACAATTCAAAAGAGAACACATTTATTTAATTGTATTGAGTTTTCTCTCCTGTGGGAAGAATGAATTCCTCGACTTTTTTTTAAATTTAGAATTAAGAAGTGCCTTTGTCATGTCAATGAGAGATCATTGAAAAATTTCTCACTCTGCCTAGTAAGAATTACGTAGTTTAATGCTTTAATAGAGAAAACAATTATATTTCCCACTTTTTCTGCATTGACATACATATTTCATTTTGAGTACATTTTTATTCTGTTTCGATTCTAAATCCGTCTTTTCAATTAAGTTCAAAAATCCTATGGACGTAGTTTTGAGTACTGCAATAAGCCAAAAGTTTTGGTGAAGCAAAAATAATAATTATGAACCGAGGGTGCTAAAGTTTTTCTACTACCTTATTCTATAAAAGGCTGATAAGTCACTTGCGACTCCCCTGGTGTTGTTATTGTCTATGAACGGCTGTGAGCACTTACCATCAGGTTCCATAACCACCTGTTCATTTGTCTCCTATAATATAAAAAAATACCCATATGACTACCATTCTTATACTGCAGATGTATCCCCCAACATGTATAAATATGCTCCGGTAGCTTGAAGCTGTTTCTTCTCTGGCCTTTATGGTCAAACCCTGAAACTGATAAAAAAATATAATTCAGGCTACAAGGATTTGATTAACAATGATGAGGAGACAGAGTCTGTGGCACAGCCTGTACCCTGTAAGAAGAGAAGAGTTGACTCCGATGACCTTAGCGGAGTCTCCAGTGCTTCTTACTATGAAGCTTTTGATTCAGACAGCAGGTAATGGAAAAAATAATTAATATAAAAAAAAAATACGTATTTTGTTATATATTGCATTTTTAAGACTAACTAATAATATAGCATAATTTGTCTAGTGGCATATAAATTTAAAATCTCATACATATATCTGAACTCCTACACTCTAATGTCTTTGTAAGTTTTAATATGAATCATAATGTTTAGAAACTGTAATAACTTTATATTAAATTAAGATATCGTTAAAAAAAAGGTGAAATTAAAAAAAAAACTCAAGCTATAGCGAAGGTTTTGAATGATGCGCGCACAAGGACAGACCTCTAATATTCAATTTATAAGTTATATAAATATAATTTTGGATATAAGGTACAGAAATCTAACAGAGATGGCATTTTTAATCACGTTGCAGGAATGGTTTTGTATTAAATCGTTATAATAACACACGTATCGATCGACTGATCGGTTTAAACAAATGCAAAGAACGTATTGTTTTCTAGCATTTGGAAATTCACGCATTTTACAAAACAATAAGGATTTTTCATATTGCGTCTGCAATGAGACGTTATGTGTATTTGTTTTGTACGTACCAGGTTTAGTCAACCCCGGGACCGTCCAAAACCATAAAGACTAAAGCACCATACAAATAAATTTAGGCCTCGTGAGGCCAAGGTCAACAGACTGTTGGCAACATAAGCTTAAAAAAAATACCTGATCTATTATAAAATTTGGAAAAATAACAAATTATGTATTGTATTTTTTTTTTTGAATTTTTAAGAACTTTTTTTACCAAACCATGAAATTTACCGTTTCGTGAAATTTTAAAACATAATCCGCCATTTTGAGATGGTGGTCTTAAAACGTCAGCCGAGGGGTTAACCGATTTGAAACGATATTTTTTCCTCTAGGCATGATCTACCCGATGACGCATACGATGATTCGAGTAACGTCATAAATAAAGATGACATATATTCCGATATGGAATTCAAGGAGTTCGATTTCACACCGTCGAACTCCTTATTACCGGTAGCGGTGAGTTTTTTTTTTAAATAATGCTACCCTAGAGTTTTTTGGCGGGATCGTAATCTATCATATTGATGATTTTTTTAATGTCATAGGCAAACGAACAGGTGGGTCACCTAATGTTAAGTAATCACCACCTTCCAAACTTGCAACTTGCAACACCAGAGGAGTCGCAAGTGCGTTGCCAGCCTGTGTTTGGGAGAGTGGGGAAGAGGGGAGGGGAGAATGAAACGCACAATGCAAGCACTGTTACTTAAGTGGGTGTTTCTGTGTGTCGGGTGGTAGAACCGCGGGCGAGCCGACCCATTCATGCTGAAACCAGTAATAGCTTCAGCGTGGCTCTACCACCTACAAAAAATCTTTAACGTATAATCTTGCGTTTATGTTACTTTATTTACAAGTACAAGATACATGGAAAATATTCAACTATTTAGCTTTCTTCAATAACAAAAGGGCAAAGCGCCATATAAAAATGTAGACCTTTGATGAGATTACTCAATAGTGTTGAGAACATAAGTTATATAAAGTATTCATTATAAAATTTGACAAACTTGAATAGTAAACAAGTTATATAATATACAATAATATTTTTTTTGTTAAATGTATTTTTATATATTATTTTTTCATTTCAAGTTTTTTTTTGTTAATTATGAAATTCACAATTTATAGGATATAAGTATAGTAATGAGGATAAATTTCGTATATGGCAAAAAAAAATGAAATATTGTCTGTTCTGCATATACGATGTATATATATATATTCGTCCCACGAATGCCCTTGAAACTCAAAGGGAAGGTGTATAAAACTATTATAAGACCAGTAATGTTGTACGCATCTGAGTGCTGGGCGACTAGAGAGACGGATGAGAGAAAACTACATGTGGCAGAGATGCGAATGTTAAGGTGGATGTGTGGTGTAACAAGAATGGATAAGATTAGGAATGAATATATCAGAGGAAGTTTGAAAATAGCACCAGTAACAGAGAAGTTAAGGAGTAATAGGTTAGCATGGTATGGGCATGTTATGAGGAGAGATGAAGACCATGTAACTAGAAAAGCTTTGAGTATGACGGTCGATGGATATAGGAGTAGAGGAAGACCGAAAAAAGGATGGATGGATTGTGTGAAAAATGATATGTGTGTAAAAGGTGTGTTGACTGAGATGACATCTGATAGGCGAGCGTGGAAAAGGAAAACATGTTGTGCCGACCCTACTTAGGTGGGATAAGGGTAAGAAGATGATGATGATATATATATATATATATCTGATTTTTTTTTATTTCTTCAGCTGTGTAATTCCTCAAAATAATCTTGCTTGTAAATGTTGACATTTTTTAATCACCGGTTCAAAAGACAGTTTTTTTGTATTTTTTGGACATAAATGGTTTATGCATTACATAAATGGTCCAAATTTGATTTAATTTTTTATTTTTACATGGCATGTATAAAAAAAAATTAAGATATTTCGATTTTTTTATTATATAAATTTTTGAACTTAAACTTTAAATCGAACTTGAAAACTTTAAATAAAGTTATATCCAAATAACTATATTTTAAAAGAGTAATAAAAAAGATGACAGAATTTACCAGGAGGGCTATTGTGAGGGGTACTATTGAATGAAACATATCACAAAATTGAGGAAATAAAAACGGTTTTATTTTCAAACCGTCCGATTTGATGTGGGATGCCCTATATACGAGTACTTAAGTAGTTACTATAGCCTTATGTGTGTTATATACGTCTATGTATCTAAACACAGAGTGATACATCAAGTATGACGTCACTTCAACAATCAGCTCTATACTACGACTCGGAATCTCACAGCAGTTCTGAACAAGAGAAAAAGCCGATTGAAGTCAAACAGAAGAGAATAGAAGATAAACCCGTCAAAAGGGAGTCCCTCTTCTCCACAGAACTCAACTCGGTCGATATGCCGTGGATGGAGAAGCTACCCGAACCGCTACAGGACGTGGTGGAGATGTCGCAATATGAGGAGATCCAACTCCTGAAGCAAGTGGAAGGGATGATACCGAAAGTGAGAGATCCTCTCAAAAAAACATACTTATGTAGGCTAAAAGCGAAGTTGGCTTTAAGAAGATTGAAGAGGCATAAACATTTACCGCTGTTCGATTTGGATAAGTAAGTGTTTAATATAATGGTGACATATTTGATGTGTTCCACTTGAGATCCAGTCCCCTCTAGACTTAGCCGGTGTTATTACAAAAAAGTTAAATACGTATCGAATACTCGCTTTAAAAAGGTTTCGAAGCGGTCGCTGAATGTTCGCCATTTTGCTCTTTTGTCTCGCTTTGGTTACGCTAGGTTAATGGGCCTCCACGGGGGCCACCTCCGGGGGCCCACATTTATGTGGAGGGTGACCGAATCAGGGTGGGGACCCAGATGAAGTATCTGGGCCTCACCCTGGACGGACGCTGGCGGTTCGAGCCCCACTTCAAAGGGCTCGGACCGCGCATTGTTGGGGCGGCGGCGGCGCTCGGGCGACTCCTTCCCAACACGGGGAGGCCGGGTGCCGCCTGCCGGCGCCTCTACATGGGGGTTGTGCAGTCCATGGCCGCCTATGGAGCACCGTTGTGGGCAGACGCCCTCAGCGCCTCCAATATACGTGCGCTGCGAGTTGCGCAGCGCAGCGTGACGCTGAGGGTGATACGAGGTTACCGGACGGTGTCCTCGGCGGCGGCCATGGTGCTCGCCTGCTCCCTTCCTTGGGAGCTAGAGGCGGAGGGGCTTTCCGCCGTATATCAATATACGTGTAATCTGTTACTATGAGTTTATGCACGATTTATGCATAGAATATTCTTGATTCTTCTAGATACTTCGTCAGTGTTCGATAATAACGTAATTTTTGTTCAGGGCAGTTAAGCTACTCGGCGGTTATGTAAACGATGATTCCAAGATTGTGATGAGTGCAGAGAGAGTCCTGGATAGATTTCAAAGATCTGTAAGTATTTTTACTTTTAACATTAATTTTAGAATCAGATCACTTCTTCTTCATTTTATTTTTGGCAACCAATCTTCTAAATTATTACGACCATTGTTGAGTCAGTTGTAATATTACAAGTATTTTATGATAATGGTAATGTTCTGATGTTCTAATGTTCAAGCGGGTTTTGGTGTCAAAAGGCTTTTTTATACAGTGTATCAATATGTGCACACACACATCTCTCTGTGCATTCACTAAAAATAGTTGTAACATGTAATGTATTTTAAATATATGTGTGTTAAAAAATAAACTCGATCGAATTTCTTACCGGATCTTCTCCATGACTGGGTGGTTTGTCCGAACCGGTGGTAGTTTTGACGTTCATAAGCGACTTTTTAGGGCCTAAATTGTCTAAAGTATTTTTGATTTGATTTGTCTTGATCTCCACATTAGACTTAAGGCTTGTCTTGTTTATTTTATAGAGGTTTGTCGTCACGATTGACAGCATATTGCAATAGAACTAACTTTGACGGCCATATTTGAATTGCATTGTTCGGTGTTCACGTGGTTATAAAGGGGATGGCTTCCAGTATCTTATGGACAATCTATGCGGAACAATAGCGAGCACGAATTATGGAACCCTCCTGCTGTCGCACATCGAAGCGGTGCCGTTCAGGTCCTCGTACTCAGGGACCACGCTGAAGCCCTACATCCGCAGGGACGCTAACTCCTCGCCCGCTTGGCTCGCACTCACAGAAGAACTGCTCAGGAAGACGAATAAGTTAGCATTCCCTTCTGTTTTTTATTTTCATTTTTGTGCCATTACCTAAAAACTACCTTAGAAGTTTGTGATTAGGGGTCGTCCGTGGATTAGATGAGGCGTTTTTGAGGCTTTTTTTTTCTTGGGGAGATCCCTAACCTTCCCTAAGATCCCTAATCTATCTCGCCCGGCAGCTGAGAATGGGATACGTAAATATTTTTTGATGCCTCAGCCCTCCAGGTAAGATGTCTTGAAATTGGTCTCTATCTACCTTGCCTAATCTCACGCGAGATCCTTCAAAATGGGGGTTTTGAAGATTTTTGGCCTACCCCGGTGAGTTGTCGTGAGATTTGTCTGGAACCCTTTCTCCCCGCCACTAATCTGACGCGAGATCCTTCAATGTCGGTACTTTGAGTATAAATGCGTTGAATTTATTCAAAAATACAAAATTTACTTTATTAACATAAAGATTAAGGAAAAGAAGGAAAAAGAAGCTAATTAATTATCACGAAATTGAAGGCGCTGAAGCAAATCATTATGACTCGATTTCCCCCCTTACGGCAAAGAAATATATACTTTTTAATAATTATTCCTATATCAGCAAATATGTAATATCTACCTGTTTAAATAATTCCCCCATTAATAAATTTTTCATTCCCTGTATAATTCAAACATTCACATATTTTATTGATATTTAGCGAATTAATTTGCATTTTCCCCCCACCTCTTTTGAATTCCAATATCCCCTGTAAATCCCATGTGTTACATTTTTTCAATACTTCATCTGTGTTGTTACAAAAAAGTTAAATACGTATTAAAGACTTGGTTTAAAAAAGTTTCGTAATACATGCACCGCGCTCACCCGAGGCAGGTTCATATTATCCTTTTTCGCAAGTCTAACCTAGCGTAACCAAAGCGAGACAAAATAGCAAGATGGCGAACATTCAGCGACCGCGGTGCGTTTAATACGAGACGTTTTTAAAGCCAGAGTTCAATACGTATTTAACTTTTTTGTAATAACACCGTATAAGTTTTAACGTTCACCCACAATATCATCTAATATTAAATGACGATGTAGTCCAAGATGGTAAACACGCTAAACCTAAAGGCGACTGCTCATGTGCAACTGCTGGAACACACCAACAGGTGCTTGGAGAATTATTTTCAATTTGAGGGTAGTAGCTAACCTGGCGGACATAGAAAGAGTCCTACCACCATGCTATAGTTTCATTACGATGTTTTCCTTCACCGAAAGCTCAGACTCAGTTCCTAGGATTCGAACCTACGTCCATTGATGCGGTGGCCGACCACGCTATCAAGTAAGTGTAAGCAATCGTCATCATCATCAGACTTTAAGAGACCCACTGCAGGGCCATAGGCCTCTTCCCAAAGGAAGGTATGTGCGTAATCACCGCGCCAGCACACGACGTATTGGCGATTTCAAACTCTGAGAAATCCACAGATATTGTTCCCACGTACTAGTATACTACAACTTCATTTTTTAGGTTCTGGTTTCCTCGGGATGTTTTCCTTCACCGTCACCCGATAATGTTACCAATTTAAATTAGTAAATGTACGCGAATTCGTTAAAATTCGTTGGTACATGCTGGGATTCGAACCTGCGGACTTCGAAATAATATTCCACAGGTTAAACCACTAGACCCCATGACTTAGCTAGCAATCATCGCTTCAAATTTTCCATTATCCTAATGTAAATAACAGTATCCGGACCCATTCATTTATTATAGGCTATATAACGTAATAGAGACATTTTTAAAGATATATGTTAGTTTTACAGTTTGAAATAAATCTATTAGGCATATAAAAGGATATGAGCCTCCTCCACGAGCTACCATAGACTACTCGTACGTCCGGCCTCAGCACATCGCCGCAGTGAACAACATGTGTGCACAGATCTTTTGGCCGGGTATTGATGGTAATATTTTTTTTAATCTTTATGCATAGACAATGAATTTGTCTTAAAATGTCAGATAAAATTTCATTCCTCATTTAAGGATTTTAAGTTTCTCTAGAACAAATTGACTTTACAGATATTCTCGCTACTATGTTCCAATGTTATTATTTTGCTTTTATTTACTATCTCCATAGAATAGCTGAACAGATTCTGCTGGTACAAACACTACAAGCTCCCGATTCGCGACTGACCATTTGACCACTACTGCTCTATTGTCAATTCTTACTTGAGTTTCAACGCTCATATAACTGTGTGATGTTATGATAATATCATAATAGTATATCCCTAACAAACTTAGAATTATAGCTTGCGATTAAAGTAAAAGAAAGCTATAATAGAGCTCAGTGTGTACCGAGAACTATCTTTGAGATTACATCCCTTTTTAAGCTTAACATGTTATGTGTGAAATATAGTTCCAATTATGGTCAGGTCCATAAGAAAATTTGTTTTCTTTCGACTAGTGACGGAGGCTCTCCAGTATCCGGAATTCAGCTGTGTGGTCACATATAAACGACTTGTGGTTGGATGCGCTTTTCTCGTCCCTGACGTAGACTACAATACAGCGTATATTTCCTTCATTCTTACCAGGCCAGGGTGGAGGAACGCGAAAATAGCCTCCTTCATGCTCTACCATTTACTCCAGGTAATTCTCAAACTTTGCCTCTATAATAACTAAATGAATCACTTCCACAGACTCTTACACTGAGTTGAGCGGTTGATAAAAATTCTATTATAGATTATGTAAAATAAAAATAAACTAATAATTAATTTGATGAGTGGTTCCAATTTAGTAGACTTACATTAAACTTATCTCTACCTATCTATGTTCGTATTTGGCCTACTTTCGCACGGACTCCGGTATGTATTCTCAAGTTTGGTGGCGACAGTACAGACGAGGTAGTGAGGGACTTTTTTGACAGACACATGTGTAACTTTTTTCTATGTTTATATTTTATTATGATTATTGATTGTTTATATATGACTCCTGTAAATTTTTTGTCAAGAAAATTACTACACGTGGGTACATTGGCACCTTTCTGAGAATCAACACAGCAGTACCACCCAGATGTACTGCAGCACATAGCTGAATGGGGATGTCATTGTTGGATAAACTATGAATATGTAAAATTCTTTTATCTTGTTGTTTGTGATTGTTTTCCAATAAAGACTTTTCTTTCTTTCTAATTAATTTTATTATTTATAGACATGTACAGGACAAGATGTCACTCTGCATTGTTCACCAACGAATCCAGCAATTTTTCTGTATCAGAAATTTGGATTCAAAGTAAGTTGTTTCAAAAGTTTATTTATTTATTTTAAAACAAGAAGTTAATGCAATTCATAAATTTCAAGAAAAAAGGGTACGTAAAACGATTGCTATTTTCTAAACCACATTATACAAAAAGTAATTAGAATTATTTATAAAGAAAGACAAATCACATGATACATTAATATTACATGCCTGTGGGAGACTCAAAAGGGCACTTTAAATTTGTTTGTAAGCTGTAAATCAAAGTCACCTACATATTTTCTTTCTGTAAATAGAACAACTGCAGCATATAGATTGCGTCTTATATGAAAGACCCCTAAACTATCATCATCATCTTCATACCCTTATTCCACCTAAGTATAGCACACATAATAAATTATAATACACCCTCCCCTGTGAGATGAAGGACTAAACGGCCATTTTTTTTTCATATTACTTTTTTGTACTTTATGGCCACAAAAGTACTAAGTTCATAATATGACATCTAAAACAAGTGGAAAATGTATTATGTCACATTGTTTGTTGTTGTTGTATTTCTTCTTTAATAGTGAATAACTAGCAAAGTCCATGACTAGGTCATGTCATTATTATTATTAGGCATATTTTATACAGAAAACAATTCCAAATACATATAACATACAATATTTTCCTTTCAAAATCATTCATTCTAATGTTTGAATACATTAGAGACCCACCAAAAAATGTTTTCAAAATTTTAATTGTCTCTCCTGTAAAGTTTTGTAAATGTTATTTAGCCAGTTTTTCCCTTTAGCCCTTCAGATGTCATCTCGGTATTCACACATTTTATACATAAATCTTTTTTCACACACTCTATCCATATCTTTTTCAGACAATAGTTTAATATTATTGGAATACAGTTTTTTTTATGTTTGTTTTGTTGGATATCTAAAGAATTAAATTCAAATATATTATTCATAACCCTTTTTCATATCAATTGAAGTTACAGGATATTAATACAAGCATTCTGGTAAATGGAGGTATTAAAAAAAACACTTTTTAAATCATTATAATGGTTTAGTTATAAAACCTTCAAATAATAAATAATCATAAATCTTTCTAGTTTTGTTTACATCAATTTTTACAATTCTTCTTGCATCCAATAATCTAAGAGATCCCATCTTACTGTTATGACTGATCAATTGTTCTTTGATTTCCAAATAATTCTCTGGTATTAGTCTGAGGTTAGAACACAGTATCTTTTCAGGGTCCGTAAGACGGCTGAAGCCTGGTAAATCAATAATTTCCAAAGGCATAGATGTTCTCTTGTATTTTAGTAGCTGATTATTTTTACCAAACAAATTGGTAGCTTTAATCGGTGATTGACTGTCAAACTTTTTCCACATAACGGATGTGGCATGTTTCTGTTCCTTGACAACCAAATCATTCTCTTTATTCAGTTGCCTGTATAATTTTGCTGTGTAAAGTGTTCGTATACCATTCCGACGGTACTCGGACAACCTTGAGATCCTCTGTATTAGTTCATATTCTAGACTTAGGGATTCAATAAATGCATCAAACTGCATTCCAGTCATGAATTGCATAAAGCAGAGTAATCTCTCTGCTTTCTGCCTTGTCATAGTTAAATCAAACTTCTGAATCCATGATACAAGTTTATTAGGCATTATAAGACCATGGTTCTGGATTATGTTATACCTTCTATGCCTTTCTCTGAGGCGTGTGTTCAATGCATTTAACAAAGACACTTTCAATGAGTCTGTACAATCATTATCATCATCCTCAGAATGGCTGTCTTCCATGTTGAAAATACTTTCTGCATTGTGATCATAACTAAATTCAAACTCTGATCGGTAAGCATTATAACCAGCTAAATGTTGATCAGAACTATTATTCCTCGGTGGATTCGAGACTACATCAGAGTTGTACAGAAATGGTATTACAGGTTTAGGAAATAACGATTGTTTAGTCTCAGGTAACAGTTTCAAATCGTTATACTGTACATTCTCTATATAATATTTCTTGTAATGCTCCTGACATTCTAACTTAGAGCGTGTGTGAACATTTTTCGATATTTCTTCCCAATTCCCGAAGCCATATGTTGAAAGTGCTGATAGCAATTTGCTTTCCTCTTTCGCTGACCAATTACAATTTTCAAATAATGGTACATCGTTACGTCTTACCGCGTATTTATGGTCATTTTTGTGCTCGCCGATCTCTTTTCCGGACGCAAAACAATTTGTGCACAAGCTGATATCACATTCGTAGCATTCTATGAAAGGTTCATGAGCGATTTCAGAGCATACATCACATTTAGTTTGTAAAATATCATTTGACATTTTTTCGCAGGTCGAGGAACTAATTCAAGACTTCTACGAGAAGTACTACGACATGGAATACAAAGGATGTCGGCACGCACTATTTCTCAGACTTGTTAGATAATAAAGATTTACAACAGTATTTGTTTATTTCATTCAAATATTTTAGTTACTTGACATTTTATATACATTCAGCGTTGCCAGTGATAATTGTTAAAAATCCTCAAAAATCTGAGTTATATTCCCTAAATTTGCAGAGAACAGACGAATACATAGGAGAGTATTAGAGGGCATATAGTATTATTAATTGAAGTTAATCATGTTTATATGCGAGTAACGGAAATTTAGATGCATTGCTATGGATGGTAGTTTTGACTTCTTAGAGCCTAAATTGAATAGAAGAATGTTTGATTTGATTATTTTATTGATTGGGAGTGACGAAAACAACAGCTAAGCAATTTCCGACCTCATAAACAACTCCCAAAGCTAGAGTTCATATATAAAAAGATTTATTATTGAATTTAAAAGATCTATTACTTTCGATGTTGTGTTTTATAGATAAATTGTTAATATAATAAAAAATATACAACCCTAATGGTGCCTGCGCGGTAAAATATACATGTAATAGTATACTATGCTATCTATACATGGTGTAATAATAATAAAAGATGAAGTTTTTAAAGGTATACTTTACCTTTGCTTTTAATGTATTGTCTGATAGCTATTAAAAATACAGGTATACTACAGGTGTTTATATAAGTATTATTTCAGTCTCCTATTTATATTTTATTTAAAAAATTTAGTGTTGGACTATCATTTCTCCTGATTGTAATTGACAACGTGGCATAAGATGGTACCACGCTAACCTCAGAGGGATTAACTAGAACCAAGTACGCCTATATTTGCTTGATGACAGATTTCTAATTTGATTGAGATTCATTTTCAGGAGATATAATATAATCTACACAAAACTTTAACAAGTATCGATTACAGCAAATCTAAGGGTTTACTATTTCTATACATTTAATTACTAAAATTCCTGTATTTTTCTCACAAAATTCCAATTACCACAAATTCCACAGAAGAGTGATAATTTCAAGTAATTTGTAGAATGTCTCGCTAATATGTTTTAGAAGGTACTCTCCGGAACTACTTTTTAGTTTATAGTTCTTTTATTAATAAGAAGTTACATTATTTTATACTCGAGTGATATAAGCTATGTATTATTGCTAACAGTTTCGCTCGGCTTCGCATGCCTTTTTTTATGTAGTAATTATTTCTGGCTCTCTATTTTACATCTATATAGGTACATAGAAGGATACTGAGTGATTGGCGAAAAAATTACGGATTTTCATACAAACTTTTATCCCTTTTTTCACCACCACAGAGGTTGAATTTCAAAAAGCCACTCAAGGTCCTCGCATTAAACATTTCACAGCCACAGCCGAAGTTACAGTAGTATGGACTATGTGTTCATATGGCAGTCAGACTATCCACCGCTATTCATGGCAAACTATCCATCTCTCATATTACGCTTCAAAGACCCCATGTCACAGGAATGAAGAAATACATTGGCCAGGAGATCGTTTTGTAAGTTGATGGTATGGCAAAGGTAGCACGCTGCGAACTTTTTAGTTCGTGTCCAGATATAACTTACCGTACAATTTTTATTCTTTATTACGTGCATAAAACTGGTTCCAAAGCCCAGCGCGCGTGGTATGGTTAGGGAAAGAAGAGAAAGGGATTAAGTTGAATAGCTCTTCAGAACACATGCTATGATACAGACTAGATACTGGTAGAACCGTTCAGTGAGGCAATGTCCCTGTGCAACTGAAGCGGCTCTATAAGTTCTATTACAATAAATAAGTATAAAAACTTGGTTGGCTGTGTAAAAAACATGTAAATTATCTAGTTTCATAAAGTAATTATGAACTTTTACACCTAAGGGCTTATTGTTACCATCCACGGAAGATTTCTTTATTCCGTGGTTACCATCGTCCAGGATCTTTCGACAGTAATAAAAAGATACATAATCTTGCCTGCAAAAATGCCTACAAAAACCTGCCTTTTTTATGACCGGCCACACTGATAGAAAAACTTGCGTCAAAGCATACCTTCGTAAAATATGTAGGCAAAGACATGCTCAAATCATGTCTTGGAGCGGATTGAACATGGAATGATTTACTTACCAATCGGAACCATGTTTGCGGAACTATCTAGTTCCATAAGTTTAGATGTATGGTTTCGGTGCATGTCTTGCAATCAATGTCTAAATAGGTCCATACCTTCGATCAACAATAACTAGATAAAGGGTCACGTACAAAATCTAAGCTACAAGCTGTCCGCGTAAATATATACTTATGTGTAGCTATTTGTTTACTAAGAAAGGGAGAAAAAGTTTTAAAACAGTTTTAAGTTCAACCTAATTACAACCATGACACCAAGTAATAAAGTCACAAATTTTCAAAATATTATCTAATACTTACGATAAACGAGCAAAGCAATAAATTACTCCACTCACAAACAAAAAGACAACATTAACAACATTTAGTGTGGATTGAACCTTAATACGGAATGAATAAAGTACTTTTTCCCGTTATTGTACGTGGTTGAAGAGCCTTGGCCAAACATTTGTACCACAGGAATGAAATCAGTAATTTTGTTCAAAATTTGATATTATTTGTTAGTTTAAAGCTTCAAATATAACTTATTCAACATGTATTTAGCGAAAGTAAGATACTCCGGCCGTTAAATTGCTTTTTCGGGTATTATTTTTGCATCTTTTGAATACACTGCGGCATGTGAAACGTGCTTATATTGGCTGTGTTTCAAACAAACTAAACAAAATAAAAGCTCACATTTCAAGTGAGCTATAATTTACCGAGACGTATTTTTCGCGCCGACCCGATATCTATTAATAATTGTTGATCGAAGGTCCATACAGTTCCTCGGTTTAATTGAAGTACATTGCCAAGTAGGCAATGTATACAATCTTAAATCTAAAAATGTCAGTTGATTTACTCTGTAGGCTTAAAACTGTCAGCCAAGATACAGGAGACCAAAGTTAAAATCAAATTTTCTAGAGCAATAGAACAAGCTGCAACATTATAGTAATAATTATATAAAGAATGATAACTCTTGGCTGGCGTATTTATAAATCAGCCGATTCTATTTACAATATTTTATTTAATATTTTCAAATATATACATTAGTGGAATACGCGACGAATTATTCGGTGATGCTGGACGCCCCGCGTTATAAGAGACGTTCGTGTAACATCTTTACCGATCCTCCCGACGAAATAACGGCAGCGAACGATCAGTAACCACAGATCACGCAGTCGTGGTCTGACTCTGAATTTCGCTCCCGCATAGTTTCCGTAATTTAGCTTAGATAGTTACATGGTATCACATCTAAGGCAAGAGCTCAAGCTGAGGATCGGCCACTCTAGCACCCTTGAGCTTGTTGCTTAGCGGCGAAGTACCTTAAGGGTTCGCCTTAGTAGTCCGGTGAAACTGTGAAATTCCTATCAGGTAAATAGCGTAATCAGTTAAAAAAATATATTTGGGATTCGCTTTTGAAAATATAAATATACTCATACTAGCTGTTACCAGCAGCTCAGCGCGCGCTTTTTTAAAATGTATTAAAGAAATATAAAATTGTAAGTAAGTGTGTACATTACAGAAATGCATTTTCTAAAACATTTGTAACTACAACACGCTCGCCATCTGCTGTAACATGTAACGTGTACATTAGATATGTGAATAGTAATAGTATATCGAATGGGATGGGATTTGAAAAATTGGAAACAAAAATAACGTAGAATAAACTTTTTGAATAGGAACACAAAATAACCTTTGAAAATGTTTGTGATAGAAACTTACCACGTTACCATACCAACGTATATAATACTAACGCTGAACATTCTTCATTGGCGTTCCACTCCTACTGGTTTTTTTTTTCGAACTGACTATGCTATTGACCTAGCAAGGTCTTAACAGCTTCACCGGGCTACTAAGGCGAGCGCTTAAGGCACTCAGCCGATTTTATTTTGATCCTCGGCACACATCACACCTCGACTTTGGCTGTTGCCTGATACATGCAATTCGCGACCTATGTGAGCTAACCTAAGCTAAGCTAACTATTCATACATATATGAGTTGTTGAAACATATATGTGTACCAAGCATACATACCTCAACAACTTTTATGTATATTTCGTAACGGATAATTTTCTAAACTCTTTCAGTTTGATAAGGAAAATAAAATAAAACTCTTCCACTTGCATGTGTAAGCGTGTATGCTTGCACGTGTGTGGAGGTGACATGTGTAATGTTGTCACAGTGATGTAAGATTTTGTGTCACTGTATCGTGCGAGCAGTGCACTCGAGGGCTCCACGCCGAAGGAACGGACCTATGCTTGAGCCGCTGCTGAGGGGGGCCTAATCTGGTGTGCAGGAGCGAAATTGACCCCAGACCACAGTGGCGTGACCTGTGGTTACTATATATAACTATATGTAATAATAGGACGGATATATGTCTTATACAAAGTGGCCTTGTATCTGAGGGACATCTTACTCTTATAACAAAGCAAAGGATGGAGGAGATCCAAGACCATAGCAGCTTTGTTTCGCACTTTCTCTATATGTGACTCGAACGCTAAATGTTTATCTAATGTAACACCGAGATATTTGACCTCGCCGGCCCATATAGCCTGAAGAGCTGAAGGTTATTAGTGCGTTGCTTGGGGTCGAAGAGTATCGTGGCACTTTTATCTTCTATGCGCCATCGACGAAACCATTCACCGAGTGTGTCGAAACAGCTTCACCGGACTACGATAGAAAAATATGCTTACGCTCAAAAGTATTTATTTGGAAGAACACGTGAATTTATTATACGAATTAAGACATTCCTACCATCTGCTCACGTGGACCGTTGTAGGTCAATAAAAAATAACAAATGTGGCAATGCTGAATAAACCGTAATGATATTTGTGTTAGCAAAATTAAAGCTTATATTAATTTGAAATGCGTGTAAAATGTTTGTAAATCATGTGGCTGGAATTTCTATCTATATAGAGATTAAATTAACAAAGCTAACATATTTATTATCTTATGATGATTTCCTGAATATACTATGCAAGGCAAATTTTAAAATCTGTATTTACGTTTCCACTAGTAATGTTATACGATTCAAAATATGATTATTGTCTTTTGCTTCCGCATTACTTGAAGAATTGGAAATGTGAATATTTTCATTTTATTTTACACTATATAACAATTTCATAATATTTTAGTCATTAAATCATTGTTAAAATATGTACTGCAATCTCTTTATATAGTGCCTTTGATATCTGTAAGTTATAAATTATAGCTTACGTTGTGGTCAAAGAACCACAATAGAATGCATGTGAGTATTTCCAAATTATAATAACATCGAAATATATATTGATGGCTATACTAGAAATATCTCCCAAACCTTTGATGTCATATTTATAATACTTAAATATACGTCTTGCACCTAATAGACTACTTAATTAACAAGTATGTAAATGTATCAATGTTATTATAACTTCTTTAAGCATATTATTTAATGAAAACGAGAACATACTGATAACTGATAAATAAGTGCAAAGAGAACTTACTGAATTTAATCGGAGTAGGAAAATGACGTAAACGGCGCGTGAACTCGATATTATTTGAACAAACAAATTTATATTTATCTCTTTCTGGCGTCGTGTGAATTAGTTAGTGTAGTTAAGTTTTTGTCTCTTTTCGTCGGCGGGTGAAGGTCCTAGAATGTTCTAGACGTTTTAATGTATATATTTTGAGGCGACGGCAGCGCTACGTTTCATTCATTTGTGAAGTTGCTTATGTGAGGTGTCGAGTTGTGTTGTGTGTGGAGTTTTTGTAATTTTCCTTTTTTCTCTGAATCGGATTACTAATTGAAGCTTCTGTAACTTGTAAGTATATGTATAAATCATTTAAATCGCCTGTTTTATTAAGAATATCCCCCAAAATCTAAATATTATGTTGCGCTAATGTTCCGTAGTTCATCACCAAAAATGGTGTCAACCGCGAATATGCTAACAGGAATAATCTTTTTGTTACAGAATAAGTCATCGAGATGGGAAAAGACTATTATAAAATATTAGGACTGGCGAAGGGAGCGTCGGACGATGATATAAAGAAGGCGTACAGAAAGTTGGCACTGAAATACCACCCCGACAAGAACAAGGCGCCCGGCGCTGAGGAGAGGTTCAAAGAGGTAGCCGAAGCATACGAAGTGTTATCAGACAAGAAGAAGAGAGAAATCTATGATACGCATGGCGAGGAAGGCCTCAAAGGAGGGATGGGCGGACAGAACGGCCCAGGTGTGGGACAATCGTATTCTTACACGTTCCATGGAGACCCGAGGGCGACGTTCGCGCAGTTCTTTGGGTCGGCGAGTCCATTCCAAGCGTTTTTCGATCTGAACGGCAGCGGAGGTGGCACTACGTTCTTTGACCGCGACATGGACGTTGATATGGATCCTTTCGCGAACATGGGTATGGGGCAAGCGAGACCTGGAGGACCGGGCGGCGCGTTCCGCAGCCACAGTTTCAACTTCCACGGTTCACCGAGCAGGAAGGAGAAAACTCAAGACCCACCTATTGAGCACGATCTGTACGTGTCCCTCGAAGACATCGCTCGCGGCTGCGTAAAGAAGATGAAAATATCACGGCGCGTCATTCAACCGGACGGCACATCGAAGAAGGAAGATAAGGTGCTGACGATTCATGTGAAGCCCGGCTGGAAGGCGGGAACGAAGATCACATTCCAGAAGGAGGGCGATCAGGGCCGTAATAAAATACCAGCAGATATTGTATTCATCATCAGAGATAAGTCACACCCACTCTTCAAGAGGGAAGGCAGTGACATCAGATATACAGCAAAGATCTCACTTAAACAGGTAAGCAACTATTTCAAGTTTATTTCTTCTTTTTCATCTTCACTGTAATCAATTTACTATCTTATAATTCAAGAAACTCTACATTCTTGTCAAAGCCATTATGATCAAAATATTTTTTATTTGTTTTATAACACTTATAATTGTTTTCAATTGTATCTTTCTAGAAACTTGACTTAGTTTCTATTACCAAATGCAGAATAAAATGCAACATTTGTGTCACAAGGAATTGTCAAATTTCCATATAAACTAGCAGTTTATTTAATACAGTTACAGTTTGTTTAGATTCTGAATCAACTCTGCACTTGCATCACTACATACATATAAGTGAGAGATAATGTTAATTGTACAGTGTATGTTATTGACATCGAGTCTCTAATCAATGAGTCACAATGTCACTGACTTTTGTTTGCCTTTGTTGCAGGCTCTATGTGGCACCATTATAGAAGTACCGACCATGTCCGGAGAGAAGTTGACTGTAAACCTACAAGGAGAGATTGTTAAACCTCACACAGTTAAGCGTTTCCCTGGCTACGGACTACCATTCCCTAAGGAGCCTACAAGGAAAGGCGATTTGTTGGTCGCTTTCGACATCAAGTTTCCTGATCGTCTGTCATCCGGAGTCAAGGAGATACTCACTGATACGTTACCTAATTAAATTGTCGTCGAATCTCATAGGATCAGTTTTTTTCAAGTGTGTCGGTTCTGATTTGAAGAAGAGCTTTTGGTCGCGAGTTGCGCTGATGTAGGCCTACGGCGTGAACTTGTCCGATTGATAAGTTTGGGTGTTTCAGAACTTGTATGCTCAAACCTAGTGATGGGACATTCCTGCGGTGATAGTAGGGGTTGTTTACTCAAACTTAGGTACCTAGGTTGCCGTCTTTCAAATATAGCATGTTATATGTAGCCTGGACATGTTTGAGTGTCCGCCATGCGTTGTAGTACGGTGGGCTAGTGAGATTGAGAATGATTTATTTAAGATGTAAATATTTTGTAATGTGTAAATATCTAAATACGATTGTTTCGAATTTGTATGGATTGTGTGCTAAGTGAGCTGCTCATTGTATAGACATGTGGAACGATTTATGAATTATGATTGCTGTTTAAAATCACTAATAAACAAAATATTACGATGCAAATTTGTTTCATTTATCAGTGGATTTGTACACTGTTATATAATCTAGGAGATAACTGGCGCTTTAGCGTCCCACGTGATGTCTATTTATATTGGGCAGAGAAATTCAGACGTGCGTAAATTATGTGCCTGGAGCGGATCGGAGTACTGGAATAGGTGGCTGGGTGACCTTTAGCGCTGGGAAATTCATTGCCGGGGAGGAATTCCGTCTAAAATAACTAAAATTATTAGAATTACTGCGCTCAGATAGTTGTAAATTATAAATTAAATATTGTTTTCAGTAGATAAATAGAGACTAAAAACAAATTTAAATCCGGGCACTGTTTTTTGTAGAACTTTGTATGAAATAGATGCTTTTCAATGTTTATTTACAATAACACATTTAAATTTGACCTTGACCATTTTAAGGAATAAAATTCAAGCTACAAGTCTGTTTTGAATACGAAGATTTATTCAGTAAATAGAGAAAATGCGTTCAATGCCCTAATAATTTCGAATATATACACAATGAAGTTGAAATAGGTCATTCTGCTGAACATGGTATGACGTCATAATTTTCCTGTTACGGTATTAGGAGGCGTGGTATTTGCTCGCGGATTTGCTCTAAAGGATTGATATTTACAGTTTTTGAGTAGTATAGAATAATATTTCTGACCAAAACTAAGCGATTTTACAATAATTTTTGTATTAGTGAATAGTCGCTGTGTTAACAGCTGGCGAGAGAAGTACGGCATGTTGACATTACAGCAGTGGACCTTGGTAACGATCTGGTAGTGTGTGGTCACTAAAACAGCGAATTTAAGTTAATATTAAACCGAACAATATGAATAACGAATGTAAGGTTAAATTTTTGTCATTTTTTAAATTCTTTATAGCATTTGACTACAATATCACCTGATATTAAATAACGATGTGGTTAAAAATGGTAAACATGCAGATCTAGAGGAGCCTGGCTCAAGTGCAGCAGCCTACACAAACCTAAGGGTGCTTCGCGACAGATTTTCAACTTAAGATGTCTGAATAAACTAATCACCGAGTTATCAAAACTTCAAATTTAGATAAAGTTAAAGATTTCTCATCAGTTTGGCGATATGGTATTGAACATTTTTTGAATGATAAATGTGTTATGCCTTTGCTTTTAAATTCATTATTTATTTTTTATCATAGTAGTATGCTGCATTCATAAATAATAATAGTTTTCACGTACAATTCTTGACAATTCTGCAATAAACAGCGTTTACCAGAGTTTAAAGCAGATTTATGAAATACTATCAACCGCACTGCGGCTTCGAACGCGATCACAATATGGAAATTAATAAGAACAAAACATGATCTATGTCATTTAGGGATAATATAGCTTCCCATTAATGTAAACATTTTGAACTGGATCAGAAATGTTGGAAAGTATGTTCTACACAATTGTAAACTTTGCACCTTTGTAATAGTTGTTTATACCGCGACGTCGTTCATGGTAATTACACAATAAAACTTAATAAAAAGAAAGATGGCTCATGGTACTTGAAGAAGACGCAGCTTTCTATTAATGAAAGAATTTCCATAATCGGATTACAAATTTCGGATACTCCATATAAAATAAATCAAACGTTACCTCTTTATATAATACTAGCTGACCCGGCCACGCGTTGCTGTGGCTCAGTTATTATATCATTTCATATCGATAGGAATTCATAAGTGTTGTTGATAATATGACCAATAAACATCACTTAACGATTTAAATTATTATTTTAATATAAAATACTACTTTTTGTGACTTAAACATTAAAGTTAGACATATGCTGTCGTCGACTTTTTTTATGCATTATCAAGCTCTACAACTTTTCTCTAGAAGTCAATCATATATCTCCATCGTTAAGGCGGCGTTCGTAAGAAACATTTTCATTTCACCGTTTTATCTCCAACTTTGCAAATTCGACTACCACAAAAAAGTATTCTCCTTCTTTGTATTAATATATAGCGCTCACTCACTCACATATAACGTGACATTCTATTGGTAAAATAATTTTCAAAATCGGTTTAGTAGATTCAGATAATATTACCCCTCACAAACTCACAAACTTTACTTCTTCATATGATCAAACGAAAAAATATAAAAAGTGTTAAAAATATATATAAATCAGTAGTCCGGAAAAGCTGTTAAGATCTTGCTAGGTCAATAGCGTAGTCAGTTCGAGAAAAAAATATATATATAAATCTTAATATAATAGAGTATTTTGTGTGAATGTCTCGTTTAATGGCCCCACACAACATGTGTGGAGGCCGAAACGCGCGCACTTGACGTCACCAGGCAAAAATACCCGGCGCCCGCCCACACACTCACGCTCTGGAGAAATGCAACGCGTCTACCATCAGCTATGGCTTCTATTTCTACTAATTATACTCCGTATTTTATACGATAATAATATACAAGACGCGATCTCAACAAGTACTCGGAACGGGTAATAGACCATGATAAGGCGATCAATTTTTACAATTCTCAGATTTTTGTATGTAACAAAATAAATATTTTTTTCCAGAAAACGTAGAACCGAGTTAGAATATGTTTTTTATAACGACTAGCAACTTTTCTCCGCTTTGCAAATTATGCAGTATATTATGTAGCATCATAGATGTTCAAGCTATGTCTATGAAATATTTGGTACAATGAAGATATTAATTGCAATTTTGATGTACATTTGAAATGCGATTGTGATTTAAATGTTTACTGCTATATTTGACAAAATATTTTAGAAAATTACTCATAAATTTTTCATTTTGGATAGGTCTTAGAATATAGACATATGTAATTACAGATTTTTATAAAGGACGTTTTCAGACATAAAAATCCCGCATTAAATTACTTTGACGTATCGCATAAGGTTTTGCGGTTAACCCGAGGTGTGCCGTGCACCCTTGAGCTAGTTGTCAAATAAAATCGGCTGAGTGCCTTAAGCGCTCGCCTTAGTAGTCCGGTGAAGCTGTTAAGACTTTACTAGGCCAAGAGCATAGTCAGTTCGAAAAAAAAAATGTGGTTAAGCGCTAGAAAAATATTGTTTTTACTTGCTTTTGTAACTTTTGGTTATAACCTCATCTGATGTTAAAAGACTATGTGGTCTAAGATACATACTAAACCTAGAAGGGGTCTGTCTCTTAAATGTAGCTATCAGAACACCCATAGATCCTTAACGACAGATTTTCAACTTGACGGTGGTAGCTAGTTAGGCAGTCTTTAATTGATTTATATCTAATTTTTATAAATGTAATATGCAAGTTTTATATAGTTATGTAAATTTTGGGGATGTAATTCTTTTAAAGACAGTAACAATCATATCAAAAGCCGCTATGCTGTTTAAGAGAGCTAAATGCGTATACTAATATACGCAGGTAGCTTGTTTGTTCTATACTATTTATTGGTAAAGCTCACTCTAGATTTCGACAACAACTGATGGAATACGATAATGAGAACAAAGATTAGAGGTGAAGTGCGTTTGCTTAGTGATGGGCAATAATAAAAAAATTGTCGATAGTGCCACCATTTCGGTATTATCGTAATACATTTGTAGGAGCTTCGGGCTCACTACTATAAGATTCTAGACTGACACGGACAGCCTAATGATAATACTCGGAGTGATTATATGGCCATATAAGGTATTTATACGGAAACGCGATCATTCATTTGTTTGAACGACATTATATTTACAATATATACAAAAGTTTCAGCCAGTCTGCCAAAGAGGATGACATACTCGGTAGCTACACAATCTATCGATACCAAATAACGATATTCATATTTTGTCAGATAATATTTGCACAACTATGCATTTTTATCCACATTTATATTAAATTTACTACAATAATATAGGAGCCTAATCAGTTTGTATACTCTTTATCGGGTGTAAATTAATATATAGGTATTTTAACTTTTGGCAAATTTAAATATTATGTTAAAATCAAATTTGATTACTTTAAAAGCAATAAAATATGCAAAAAGGCAATAATTAATCGTTCACGTTCACGTTCGGACACAACGTCGATGGACGTAGGTTTGTATTCTTGCAACTGAGTCGAATCTTCCGGTGAAGGAAAACATCGTAATAAATGGTGGTAGGGGTTTTTCTAATACCTAATATTACTTTCAAATTGAAAATCTATCGTCAAGCATCTGTTGATTTGTTCCGGTATACGCACTTGAGACTCAGTCCTCTCTAGGTTTGGCGTATTTACCATATTTGACCACATCGTCATTTAATAACAGATGAGATTGTGGTCAAACGATAAAACCTATAAAGTATAAAAAATAGCAATATTATTATCGATGTTTTGGCTACTCTTAATAAACAAGTATCGACATGCAAACAATCGATATTCTTGCAACAATAAACTTGTAAATATTGATTCATTCGTCAGCAAGATTCACGTGTAGCATGTACATTGTAAATACGTCAAGGGAAAAACATATTAGCAGGTAGCGATATCATATAAGGAAACGAATCGGAACATCAACTAATTTATCCACACTATGGAAATCCTCACGACTTTGCATTTGTACCGCTGGAACATGGTAACTGACGTTTCTTTGAAAACAAATTAACTGTATGACGCGTTATTTATTTATATTTTGTTTATTGGTCAATTATTGAAGCGATACATAAGTGATTACTTAAAAGTACGTGACTGACGCGAACACCCTTTCTGACACCATCTACCTTGTCATTTAAAGATAACTTACTTTCACTTCCTTATACATTCTGTGATTAAGAATACAATAGCTTTTTTTATTTATTTTGGCAAGCTATCTTCCAGATTATTACTGCCATTGTCGAGTAGGTAATAATAATACAGGCGTCATGCGATACATTTAATGTTTTAACAAGACGGTAGCCCCCTTGTCAGAACTTTTCTTGGAGTTTTTGTGCCATTTCAGAATTTATGCTTCGTGGTATTATTTCCCATCCACTTCACTTTTGCACAATAACGGAAATATACTACGTAAAACACCACCAACAGTACAAAATATAGAGTTAGAAAACACAAGATTATGGATAAAATGTAAAATCTGAGATCCCGTCAAAAACTCAATACAATAATTGAGAATGAGAAGTGGTCGTAACATATTATGACATGTATAAAAATGTTTCGCTATAATCGTACATACGAACAGCAAATGAAAATCTATATCTATACAAATTTTATACAATGAATAGACATCAATTATTACGAATAACCAGAAGGTTCGGTTGCGTTGCGTCACGCATCCAGGTGCGGTATAGATATATTTTTTTGTTCCGCGATAATATATAGTATCGAAAACAATAGACTATAACGAACTTTCAAACAAGGAAAATCGAACAAAGAAGTCTGTCTACTTTTTCATCATCTGCATGAAAGGGAGTTTTTGGCGGGATCTTAGTCTGTCATGTAGTGACTTTTATATTTTACTAGCTGATGCCCGCGGCTCCGCACGCGTTTTTTAAAAATGTATTAAAGAAATGTAAAATTGTAAGTAGGTAAATATTTCATATTAAATATTTGTAACTACGATACGCACGCCATCTAATGTAACATGTAACGCGTAGATTAGATATGAGAATACTAATAGTATATCGTATGGGATGGGGTTTATCGTCAGCAACATACCTGGAACTTTAACTTACTATATACCACCCTCAATGCACACTAAGACTATATAAGAAAGTAATGAAAATATTAAGCCATACATTATCGAACAATATGTGTTAAATCTTTTGTTATATTATGCCTATATTGTCGATATAATTGTATTATTCTTATACGTTGCTATAATCGCTGAGTTATGTAGACGCAAACGCAGTAAATAAAACAAAATGGTCGCCAAATTGACCAAAAAGATAATAAGATAACATAATTCAAATTAAATATAAATATATGACTTTCAATTAGGTATATTTATTCTTGGAGTCCAGTATAGCGCACGTCTCATGCGTTGGTTTACAGTAAACAACGTATTTATAATTAATTTCACACGGACCAATTCACAGGTCATCTCTACTACGAAGTCTTGGCTAACAAAATAAAATAGTCTAAGTTACTTCTTACATAGAGTTATCTGCCAGTGAAAGTCCAGTGAAAATCAGCTCAGGCATTGCGGATATTCCACTGCGACCGAAGGAGAATAAAAAACCTAAATTACTATTTATGAGGTCTGCTATTTACCAGTGAACACCCCGTGAAAGTCGGTCCAACCATTTTGGAAAGAGCAATGCGGACGATGCCGCGAACAAATAAAATAGAATATGTCAACCGCTATCATTTCGGCTATCTGCCAGTAAAATTCCCGTTAAAATAGGTCCAGCCGTATTAGAGATTATCCGGAACAAACAAACAAACAAACAGAGAAAATATAAAAATACCGACGGGATATAAAAGATTTTTTTTTGTTATTTTTAGCCATATCCATTCACCAAAAGTTGTTATTTTAATTTCACATATACACACTTTATTTTTATAATACGTAACAGTTTACAAATAAAAAACTGGAAACAAAACAAACGTAGAATAAAACACGCAGCTAAAAGGAAAAAACAGCCCATATTTTGAAACATTCCTTATTGGTGCTCCGCTCCTATTGGTCTTAGGGTGAAGATATATAGCCTTCCTCGATAAATGAGCTATCTAACACCGAAAGAATTTTTCAAATCGAACCTGTAGTTCCTGAGCTCATCGTGTTCAACCAAACAAACAAACTCATCAGCTTTATATATTAGTATAGATTCATAATCTTGTGTTATCTGACTCTATATTTTATGTTTTATTTACATATTTTATTTAATATTTGGTGCATTTTACATAATATAATTCGGTTATTGTACACAAGTGGATGGAAAATAATACCAAGTAACATGAATTCTGTGATGCCACAAAAAATTTCTTTCCTGGGAAAATTCTAAAAAGGAGGCCACCATCTTGTCAGAACATGAAAATTATCACATGACACTTGTAGTATTATTTTATCAACTCGACAATAGCATAATAATCTACTAGAAGATTGGTTGCCAAAAATAAAATAAAAAAATATCTGAACTTCGTTTAATATTGTAATTTGGCACAAAAAAGGTTTGTTAGCATTAACAATAAAATGAGTCCAAAACTTAACGTATCTCTTTATTTACAATAAATATTTCAAAATATGTTTTTTCTAGAAACCAATGACCGTGTATGTAAGTATGTTTTTGAAAGATTATTATAGTAAACATACTATTTATGCACGGGCATTACCTGTGTGTTTGTTTATTGGTTGTGAACAGGTCAACATTCGTTCTACATGTCGTTGGCTCGACCTGCAAGCGTCTGGTGAACTGATTAACGGCTTACGAATGAATCGTGATGAATAAATAGAAAAAGGGTGGACGACCTACGACGGGCACGATTCAACGTCCCTGTTTCATAAGTAGTCTGTTTATGAATCACAACGCCACCTTCGTAGTTGAGTAGGCAGAAAAACTTGTTGCTTCTACGGTAACATCAATTGTTCTTTTAATATCCAGATAATACAAGCCAGTTCGTTGTGAAGATATGTATGTATAGCCCTGCAGTGGGTTTCTTACAGGCTGAAAAGTTTTCATAAAACCTAAGTGTAATAAGTCTTTGATTCATTACAGATTAAATAAACGTGAAGTTTTTTTATTTATATTTATAACATAGTAAGACTCTCTTGCCGTGTACTCGCAAGTGATTATTTATGGGTTCAGATAATTTATTCTTGAAATCTAAAACACCTGATTCAATTTAAGATCTGAGAAGGCGCTTATGAACGTTAAAATTCTACCACAGGTTTGGACAAACACGGTCATCGAGAAGAATCGGCATGAAACTCGATCTGATTTATGTTTTTTTTTGTCATATATTTTTAACTAGCCTCTGTCCGCGTGAAATAGTTACTATGGGCCTACTGGTCTTAGCGTGATGATATACATGATATATATTCATCCATGAGCTATATAACACTGAAATAATTTTTCTAATCGGACCAGTAGTTCCTGGGATTACCCTCTACAACGTCACAAACTTTACCTCTTTATAATATTAATATAGATTACAACTATACTAGTCACTCTTGTCACAGTCATTTTTAACTGATGACTGAGATAACTGAGAGGGTTGTCGTTTCCAGTCATCACCATCGCTCACATGATGCACTCCATGACAGCTTTTTCCCATGAACGTCTGCTTGACATTGTATGCGAACTTACTTTTCGGCAAATCAGTAATGTGGATTAAAACTTATACCTATAAAAACTTTTACAGTTCGTACTGCGTCTGAAATATAGGATGGTTAGTTCTTGATTATTTATAGTATACGAATCATTCTGATCTTTAACAAAATCGAGCTTATCTATGGTTTAAATGGTCAAGAATGTATTAGGAGAGCAGACTTAATCAATAAATAGAAAACACAAGCGACAGGATACTATGGAAGAAAAATATAAGGGCAATGAAAAATATATCGAGCCTTACATTATTTATATACAGATGTCTACTGCTTATTGTTGATTTTTTATTATGGAACACCGTCTCCAAGTAACATATGAATCATTGGACTGAACAGTTACAATAACTGTTAAATTTAATATATACTTAACGTAGACTGTACATGAAAAATCATGAAAATACAGTTGGCTTCGTTACTTCCTAAATTTGTATTAACAATTTTTAACGGTCTCCAAAAATACTCAGTAGTACTAATGTAAAGTGTATACACAATACAAATATGGTACATTATATTATATTCTATTATTGTCCAACACTCAGTGAAGTTACGCCCGCGCAATGTGTCCTGAAAGTCACGACCTTTTTACCCTGATCTTTTTCATAATGACACTTGTTGCATTTTTTAAATTCCGATTTTTTTTAACGATTGTTATTTTGTACGTATGTATGTATATATATACATATAATAAGAATGTAAATCTAACGTGTCTGAACTTTTTAGATTTTTGAGGAAAGAAAATTGCAGGTGTCTTGGAATAAGTAATAAAATACATTTTAATCATTTTTTGAAATGTCTGTCTGACTGTCTATTTGTTTGAACACGCATCACTGCTAAAGTACTACGTTCATGATAAAACCGTTTCAAGAGAATCATAAAAAATATCATCGAGTATCATTTTGTCTTTGTTTCATTAAAATCAGTTCACTCTATCAAAAGTTATTGTAATTTTAATGACTAACGACGCGACTTAAGTACGAGAAAAAACTAAACAGTAATTAGATATAATACATTCAGATATTATTTGTCACTGCTTTGTTTCTGAGGATTTTTAGTCATCCTCTCCCCCTCCGATGAGATGTCGTGAGATTTGTCTCGATTACTCGCCCCTAATATCAATCGGACATCTTTTAAAATTTGTATTTTGAGTACAAATGCGTAAGATTTATTCAAAAACACAAAATTTGCTTTATTATTTTTAAATTTCTAATATATAGAAGAATTGCTATATATTTCGGCATATTTTAGCCTAGAAACATGTTTTACTTTAAATTGATCTGATATTCTTACATTCCTACACTATTTTTTGCTAGAAAAAAATTACGTGATATTTTCCGAAACGTCGCGAGCGTGAGACTTAGTGAGATTAGACTTGACTCCCTCTCTTCTTGATTCCCTTACGTAATGGACGTGCCTTAATCACTATGTCAATTATGTGAACTCACAACTTGATAAATCTGAACAGAAAGGGGCAAAAAACGTACCTCCATTAAGGTAATTAATTACCATAATTATTATTTAAAGAAATATGTCCCCGTCGCTAATCAAACTTGGGTAAATTAAAGGAAATCCGGTGAATAGTAGGAAACTATCAAGAACGATTGCTCGTAATGTTTATTTTGTTACGTTTATATCAATTATGGTAAACTTTATCCTGTTTATATGACATTTCGATTGATACAGTAAGGCCCGCAAAATATTATAATGAAAACATTGTAATGGTTTTATACATAGAATGAGTTTTTTAAGAACGTTTCCAAGAATATATTTCATTAGATGTAGTAAAAACATATTGCAGTGTCTCTTCATACTATAACAGAGAAAATAAATATAGTATTATACCATTACACGCGCGAAGAAATCAACATGATCTAGTATTAAATTACTGCACAATTATATCTCATCGTCCTCCTTGCTAGAGTCTCCAAATTTTAACACCAATTTTGATCTACTCGACAATGACAACAATAACCTGGAATATTGGTTGCTAAAGAAGATATATAAATAAAAAAGGTATGAAAGTTTGTATGAGAAACCAATATCAAGCAATGACAGCTCACTGGCTAGCGTATTCGGACACCCCATCAACAGACGTAGGTTAAAATCCTTGTGACGACTGAGTTGAAGTGTTCATTGTAGGAAACCATCGTGTTGAAACCATACTACGGGGCATACTATGGGGCTTTTTCTAAGTCCGCCTGGCTAACTATCGCCTTCAAATTGAAAATCTGTCGCCAAGCACCTGTTGGTGTGTTCCGGCACACGTACTTGTGTGAGCCAGCCGCTCTAGGTTTTGTGTGTTTAACATCCGATGAGATTGTGGTCAAACGCTAAAACCTACAGTGACACAAAATCTTGCATTACTGCGACAACATTACACATATCACCTCCACACACGTGCACGCATACACGCTTACACATGCAGGTGGAAGGGTTTTATTTTTTCCCTTATCAAACTGAAATAGTTTAGAATATTATCCGATACGAAATATATATAGGAGTTGTTGAGGTATGTATGCTTGGTACACATATATGTTTCAACAACTCATATATGTATGAATAGTTAGCTTAGCTTAGGTTAGCTCAGATAGGTCGCGAATTGCATGTATCAGGCAACAGCCAAAGCCGAGGTGCGCCGCGCACCCTTGAGCTTGTTGTCAAAGTAAAAACGGCTGAGTGCCTTAAGCGCTCGCCTTAGTAGTCCGGTGAAGCTGTTAAGACCTTGCTTGGTCAATAGCGTAGTCATTCGAAAAAAAAAAGCTAAAACCTATAACGTATAAGAATAACCAATCGTTTCTCAAGTTAGCGGTATAAAAATACATCGTATACTTTTGGGAAGAAAAACAAAGATTATTTCCTTTTTTTCACTAATAATGATAAAATAGAGAAGATTTCAATAAAAATTGGAACAATATGTCTATCAATATTTTATCCAAAGCATGGCATATTAACCAACATAATGTTGCAGTTAAATGTTTAAAATAATAATTATTTAAAAGGTAATAATAAATATTTAAATTCAAAATAAACCATAATACGTAAAGGCGATCTAATATTAAAATGAAAAGGACAGTGTCATTTTCAGGAGCCGCGTGTACATTTAGTATTTATTAAAACACCACAATTTGTGTAATTGGAATATTGAGACCCACAACAAGGTAAATTTGTTGCTAAATGCTTAAAACGTAACCAAAAACTAGTCATAATGTACTGTCCAAGAAGTCCATATACCATATAAATACTTTTTTGATAAGATCTCTCGTTAGTGTTTATTATTTCCACAAAAATTTCCTTAATCTGACTGTTTTGCGAAACTGTAATACATTTGTATGTTATTGTTTCCTGTAATATACATTACTAAGAATCATAATGACATCTGCTTCATACTGCTTTCGGTATAAGAAAATATCGTGATGCAGCCATAGAACCGTATTTTTTAGAACTGTCATCACTGTCAAATTTTTAACCTAGCATATGTTCCGGAGAGTTTTTGGCGTTACCATGAAATATCATGTAGTGGATTTTATATTTTATTCATAATCTTATGTTATTTGGCTCTATATTTTTAAGATTGGTGGTATTTTACGTAATACACACAGATTGGTTATTGTGCACAGGTGAAGTGGATGGGAAATTATACTACGGAGTATGAATTTTGAGATGGTACTACCCGGAAAGTTCTAATAAGACGACCATTCTCTTGTCAGTGCATAGAGAAGATCGCAAGAAACTTGTAATATCATTGCCGACTCGACAATAGCAGTAATAATCTACTAGGGGATTGGTTGTCAAAAAGTTACAACTAGTGTCATTCATAAAATGAAAACATAGAATCATTGTATTGAATCGCTTTCATTTTGAACTTGATTAATTAATTTTGGTACTTGAAATAACTATAATCTATTTTCACAAAAAAGAAAATATTTTTTTCATAATAATTCAATAATTCATAATAATTTAACAATGAATTAAAATTATATAAGACTTAATTTTAACCTCATTTTCAATACTAGAAACAATGTGATTGTATTGCTACTGTTTAAAAAAGTATTATTTTAAAACGTCATGACAAACTCTTTAGTATTGTCTTCACAGAGTACAAATATATTATAGGTGCTAATTAACTGTCATTTAACATCAAATACGCACGTATTACGAGTATCACATACCGTTAACTCTGGCTACTTTACCATATATTTTCACTGTTTATGGAAAAATTCAAAAATTAAGCTTATTATTCTCACATTTCCGTTAATAACTTGTGAAATTTACCCAGTCCTATACATATTAATTAACAACTAGTAAATTTCTTAAAACTAAGCTACATAGATAAAAATTGTGCACCAGGCAAAAAAGGTGACTGACAACTAGACATAAATGATAATCCTATAAAACAATACATATGCAACGAACAAGTGCCAATAGTTTTTACTTACAAGTATGGTTTTTGAAACTAAATAGTCTATGTCAACAGTATAGAAAATTGTTATTATTAATATGCGGTAAAGATGCTTCAGCACAATAATTAATAACTTTTTTAATATGGAAACTTCATCAGGTTGTCACCTGATTAAATAATAAAAATATAGTTTATTTTAAAATAATAAGTAATTTAGTAATAATATTTTTTATACAGCTATTTACTATAGATCGAATGAATAATCATTAAAAAAAATAAAGAGTGTCAACAATTATTGATATCAATCTATACATTCATATGTAGGTCAATAAGGGTAAAAAAGTGAGCGTATTACTTAATCAAAATATACCATCATCCTAAAAAAACGAATTATGTATCTTCTTTATTTATAGCCGTCGTCTGCACCATTATAATTTTACTAGTAGGTAAAGTATTTTTGAATAGTAAAGAAAGCTTTATGTTTCAAAATGTATTTATCGAAATTCCATGAATTCGCTTGTATCAATGTGTACAGTTTAGGATGAAAATAAAAAGTGATAGTATCAGAGCAACTAAGAAAAAGGCTGAAGAAAATTAACTACTTGAATCATTGTTTTATTACGCTACAATTTTAGATAACGCCGCACCAACACGCGACATTCACAAAGATATTTTTTCGTATAATAAACAGAGATTACCTAATAAGTGTTGTGTTAAATATGTGATTGTTTTTCCGCTGTACGATACCCGTGTTTACCATACTTATCAAACTAGAATATTCTAGTATCGTAAGTCGTAGCACGATGTTTTATAAATCAAGCAATTTAAGTCCTTGTCGCGGTACTATAAAGTTCCATTTGATTTGATAAGTTAGCACTACGCGTCCACTGGAACAGTCGAGAGCGCAGAGCCGACTTTATTCGAGTCTATTCGAGAAACGTGTTCGGAATTGTTCGAGCAATTGAAACTACGCTAGCGTCGGAATGGCGGCGGTATATCTCTGTCCCCCAACTTAAACCAGACTTGAATTGATTCGTGAACCGGTCTTTTGGAATTGCCAATTATTAAATTCGCCTAATACCCTTTTTAGTGGTAAAATTAAATTATGTAGTATTTATAAATAAAGTTTTTATTATTATTAGAATATATTTATTAATAACTGTATTTATATTTACAAGTGTGCAATATTATAAGGAAAATAGTTTTATAAAATATTCGCGTCAGGCGGGAACAGCATAATCTCCTTGTTATGTCAACTAGTAATACAGCATACTAAGACATGCATAATAAGCATTTTTTAGGTTTTTTGAAAACACAATTTTAAAACTATTGTATATAATTAATTAAACCAAATGAAAGATCAAGGGTGATCAACCCTTGGGTGAGAATCAAAATTCCTTATGCTTTTTATCGAACTCCGAATGTAATTTGATTATTATTAGACTCTTTATATTTGTATACTTTTGCCACGAATGGAATAAACATTATGTGCCCTCCATGTAACTTTCTCTCTCTCTCTGTAAACTGTATATTTTTATTTTCTATTTTTTTAAATGCAAATGACGTAAGGTAAGAAGTTAAATGACGAGGGTTCATTTAATATTTGTATTCAATAATTTTAATTGACATGTCATTTTATTTGCATCTATTTTTCTATTATAGTTTTCATATTTTGTATTTTTATAATGGTTTATTATATCTAATATTATATTATTATTACTGTGAAGAGTCTGAAACCACGAATCCTGAAAAAATGGCCATATAGCAAGCAAACCATAATCTGGAAGAACTTCGTTTTTAACCTGAACGAAAAGTAAGGTTAAAAGAGCCCATCAGACTTCGTAGCTATATAATAATAATCATACAATCAATACAGTGGTACAACAAAATAGTCCCAAGGAGGGTTGATGTCAGGCAGGCGGCCGGTCGTAAAAATTAAGCCAAATCATATACCACAACATGACAAACATGTTGTACCGACCCTAATTATGTGGGATAAGGGTAAGAAAAAGATTCAATAACTTTAAAAATTTTAATTCATAAAAAATTAGGCATAAAATAGTGAATTACAAATTATATAAAAACGCTTAATAAAAAATTAGATAATATAACTCAATTATGTTTATAAAAAAACAAATACAACTGGTAATGCAATATGAATAAATTTCGATACTCGCACATAGAGAAATTCCTATATAATAGAAAGAGACATTGAGAGAGAAAGTCGCTTTGCTTTTTCCTTACATGAGGATCTCATAATTAGTACGAGCCGCGTTAAGAAAATTTGTGTTATATTCCTTATTTGTAATGATAGATTAACAAAGATCAATAATATGGAGCAATAGATTAGTCTTTAGTGAAGGCATGGGTTTATTCATCGCTCAGAATAAACTGATGATTCCAAATGCCTAGAAACTATAGTGAGAAATATATATGAGAATACAACTCACTATGACATTGTAATACTACAAGAGAATTACTCAAGTCATTCTCACTGTTTTCTTTCACCATAAGAAGATATAATAGCATTAGTAAATATATTAAATTTAGTAATTTGCGAAACACTTCTTTTTGTAATAGTCTATGCTTGTCTAGTATATTTTGTGTAACATGTAATTAAATCTATGTTCTAATGGCCACCATTCATCCACCGTGACTTTTGTGTAAAATTGATTATGTAATATTGATATCTTATTGAATTTAATTTATTAGATAATAATCTTTGTCAGTATTAAGTAAATTTTCTTAATTTAAAACGCTTTTTAATAAATAAGACTCTACATGCAATTATGCACATATAAATATATTTTTAAATATGGGCAAATAATTATTAAACACGTGGGTTAAATCCTCTCGTATTACAATACATACAATGTAGATATTCCTCATTAAAGATTTCTTGAATTGATTTGAATATACAAGCAACCTTGTTGGTAATCTAGGAACAACATCGGGCAACACATTGCACTCGGACGTACACGTGCATCTGGTAGTCACGCGTTCGAGAAACGTGACACGTGACCCTAACAACGCGACCGAACTTTCGCACCACGTCAATTATAATCCGGGAAATTTGGGAACGCGATTCCCCGGTATCGATTGCTTTATCAACGGTTTTATTATTATCTTCGGCCAGGTTATACGATAACACTATTTAAGTCGAATACGCGGTATTTATATTACCGTCCTTCATTGTCGAAATGTTAAATCCGATTATAGGTTTATTTTTAATAAATAAAGGTACATAGGTATTTTTTAATATAGCGCGTATAGCATCTAGATATAAATTCCGGCGGTCGTGTAAGCATTATCAAGAGGTCGATAGCATTTACATATATACCGCGTTATAATTGGGAGAAAAAATTTACCATCTTAAATTCTAATATCTTAAGATAATTTAAAAGAGATTTTGGTACTTGTGTATTAAATGCATCGCGCTCGCCAATCGCTGCCGCGGTCGTCTCGCGTTATTTTTTTCGCAAGCAGTCGAGAAAAAAAGGAAATTCTATCTTAAACTATATATCAACCCATTTTCCACCTAAATCTTGTTGAATACTTTGTTTTTAAATAAATTATTTTGGAATCTAAAAGTGTTTTAAAGGGCTGCATTAGAAATTCGCATCTTGATATAAAGATTGAAGGGGTTGGGAGCAGCGGGGGAAAGGAGTGATTTCGTCTTCCCGCGGAAAGTCATAGTTATTAAAGACATTTTTGATCAAAGTTTTGAGGTTATGTGTAATTTCCGAAGAATCATTGATAATCTTGTATATTACCAACTTGATGATTTTTAAGTTAAAACAAAACATTTTCGTCTCGTTTTGGTTAGGTTAGTTTAGACTTGCGAAAAAAGTAACGCAAGCCGGCCGCGGCAGTAGTCGGCGAGCGCTGTGTATTTAATACACAAGTACCGAGATTTTTTACATATGATATACGAAATAAGACTAACAGTATTATCTCAAAGTAAAAGTTAGTAAATTAGTTTTTACTAACTTTTAAATATAATTATTATTATTATTAAATATATACAAAATATAAAAGATTAGGATGAAATAGTACTAGTATATGGTTTTTTTTATTTGCTATTTTACTGTAGATATTTACATAAATGGATATGACGTAGCCATTACGATTGTAATAAATAGGTATACCTAAATGTATTAATTAGGGTACGACACTTTAACCAATTTTAAAATAGACGAACTAGATAAATGTTGATCTGTAGTATATAGTTTTAAAAGGTCGGCAACGCACTTGTGACTCCCCTGGTGTTGCTAGTGTCTATGGACGGCGGTGATCACTTACCATCGGGTGACCCGTCTGTTCGTTTGCCTCCTATAATATAAAAAAAAAAAACAAATAATAATAGCGCCGACCTTTAGTTCTAGTTACAGCATTTATATTTATAATAATGTTAAACAGTTTCTTGAGGACGTTTGAACGTTCCAGAAATTTCTTTTTCGTTCGTTCGAAAATTATTGATATATATGCATGTATATCAGTCGGTGGTTGAACTCGCCAATACGTCATGACCGAGTGCCCTGATTATGTTCGTGTTTTCAAGCTATACCCAGAGTTATGACTATTTTAAATCAAATCAAAAATACTTTATTCAATTTGGGCACTGAGAAGGCGCTTATGAAAGTCAAAGCTACCACCGGTTCAGAAAGCAACCCAGTCATCGAGAAGACCCGGCTAGAAACTCGATCTGGTTTATTTTTTCATGATACATATATTTACAAACATAGCTAATTACATTCGTTTTTGGTGGATGCACAGAGATTGGCGTCATTTCCAGACGTTCCATCGTTCAAATATTAATCCACTCAAGAATAAATAGCCTTTAGACATAAAAACCCGCTTGGCATGGTGCTTGAACTTACTATCCGACAAATCGATGGTCTTTGATTCTTTGTAACACCTAACATTAAACAAACCTGTTACTGGTCTTAATGAGCCTGAAACATGGAATGACCAATTTATTGTTGTTTGTAGTAAGGTGGGTCAACTGATGGTAAGTGATCACCGTCCATAGACACCAGCAACATCAGAGGAGCCGCAATTGCGTTGCCAGCCTATGTTAGTGGGGAACAGGGAGGGGAATGGGGAGAGAAGTGGGCCTCCGGCGCTCTCACTGACCGATCGAAACGCAACGATGCAAGCACTGTTAGTTCACGTGGGTGTTTCTGTGTGTCGGGCGGTAGTATCCCGGGCGAGCCGACCCATTCATGCTGAAACTAGTAATAGCTTCAGCGTGGCTCTACCACCTCGAAAATAAAATATACTTTACGTACCATTATATACCGTTGTTGTTGTTTATTACATGAATTAAAAAAGGGATCTAAATTTTACAAGCGCCTTGGCATTGTAGTCGATAGCATTTGCCAAATGTTTTCCGACCACGCAGCCACGTGCCAACCAAACTTCACTTGCGTATATGTTTAACCCATAAACATATTCCTATTATAGACTCCAAATGTATAACATAAAATTTTAAATGGCGTTTATTGTTAGGAATTCGCAAGCGTGTTTCTCGCAAATTTTTGTATATACTATGTACAGAACGTGTCGACTGTTATAATGGGTGTATTCAATTAGACAAGCGATTTGGAATAAAAATTTCAACAGAAATGTAAAATAAAGTTAAGTTGTGATATTACGAAATGTTTTTAGTAGTTTTATTTTTGGCAACCATTCTTCTAGATTATTACTGCTACTGTGGACTAGATAATAATATTACAAGTGTCTTGTGATAGTTTCTATGCTGTAGCAAGATGGTGGCCCCTTTGTTTAGAACTTTCCATGGAGTTTTTATGGCATCTCAGAATTTATACTCTGCGGTAATCTTTTCCGTTCACTTTACTTGTGCACAATAATCGAACTATTCTACGTAGAATACCACCAATATTACAAAATATAAAGTCAAAGACGGACACAAGATTATAAACGACATATAAAATCCATTACATGACAGACTAAGAAGATCTGTTTTTAATAGTTAAAAATACAATATACTGTTTGAGATTCACAAGACAATTGTCTTTTACTTGTTATTTTTTAGCACAGATTACAGAACAGCGATTTTAAAATGTATTCCAGCTTAACATAGAACTCCTTGGTTGTTTGTGTCCAAGTATCACCTTTCTGAACTTCTTACATGATAAAGAAAAGTCTAGAGTGTACAGATCGAAATTAAAAATTTAAATGTAATTAATATAATGGATAAAAGAGCGTCATGGCACGCGCCAACACGTGAGATAAACATGTAATTATTGATAAAAACACAGAGGATAAAACTATACGTAGATTTTGTGAAATGCATAGATTAAAAGAATAAATGTTTAGATAAAAGTTCCACGTGTTGATAAACATAAATCCTCTGTATCTTTAAATTTCATAATTGTATTTAGTGCTATATAATTCGTACGCTTAATATATAATAATGAAAAAGTTGAGCACGGTTTTTACATTTAAAATAACAGATTATAAATAAATTGCGGAAATAGCAGCAAGCGCCACAACATATTGTGATAAATGTTATTGCGGAAATAAGCGTATGTTCTAGCAATTTTTAAGTAGTAATTGATACGTCATTAACAATTTGTTAAGAAAAAGCATTGTGTCTATCAGTTATATCAGGTTATATTATGCCTGGTACATTTATGAGTTGTGTCTGCTAAAATTTTGTTCTTTATTGGTGGAGACATATTATGTTATATTACTCATTTTTTTGTTTACTGATTTAGATAAAATAGTTTATAATTGATCATAGAAATATGTGGTTTTAATTAGTAAATTGAATTGCTTTGAATTTCGAACAACTTACTGGCCCGTATTCTAGCGTTAATCTATAGTTTCATTTTGTTGTAGAACATCATACTATAATGTAATAAGAACACTGATCTAAAAGGAGGTTTTCAATTTGTTTATCCAATGCATTACCTTGTAAATAAAAGTTAATTATTCCGCATACGCGGGAATGTGGGCGTGACAAAACTGCTGGAACTATTTATATAAATTTTGTTCAATGTCAATGTCACTTGAATATAAACAATAATAACGACACATTAATATGAATAAATTACGACAACTATAACAAAATAAACACATTCAAAAGATTACAATTGACGCAATCGGTTGGGTTTCTGTAGGAAGTTTTAAACGACAGATTCCAATATCTATTTAGCGGTATATTGACACTAAACTATACTACAAATGAAGACTAGGCCCCCCTCGGCAGCGGCTCAAGCCTAGGTCCGTTCCCTCGGCGTGGAGCCCTTGAGTACGCTGCTTGCGCAATACAGTGACACAAAATATTACATAACTGCGACAACATTACACATATCACCTCCACACACGTGCACGCATACACGCTTACACATGCAAGTGGAAGTGTTTTATTTTTTCCCTTATCAAACTGAAATAGTTTAGAATATTATCCGATACGAAATATATATAAGAGTTGTTGAGGTATGTATGCTTGGTACACATATGTGGTTCAACAACTTATATATGAATGAATAGTTAGCTTAGCTTAGGTTAGCTCAGATAGGTCGCGAATTCCGGACCTGAGGGGATGGGCCAGGAGGCCCATCTCCTCATTGCACAGGTCCGGCGGACGAGGGGGGGCCGCCGGTGTGTACCCGGTCTGTCCCTCTATAGGTAGGAACCCGGCGGTCACCTTCCGCCGGGCGGACCGCGGGGGCGGCTCTACAAGGTTGATTAGCTTGAACGATCCCTTGCCGCCCCCACAAAACGGTCTGTCGGTACACCGTGGGGTTTTAGTCCGTGCGACTCGCACATAACCCACCCTCTCCCCCGGGAGGGTGGCGGATCCATAAAGGATTTCCCCACGTTAAAAAAAAAAAAAAGATAGGTCGCGAATTGCATGTATCAGGCAACAGCCTAAGCGGAGGTGTGCCGTGCACCCTTGAGCTAGTTGTCAAAATAAAATCGGCTGAGTGCCTTAAGCGCTCGCCTTAGTAGTCCGGTGAAGCTGTTAATACCTTGCTTGGTCAATAGCGTAGTCAGTCCGAAAAATAAATAAACTACAAATGAAAGTTAAACTGTTGCCGCAAAGGGATGTCAAATTGTCATTAAAAGATATAGCTTAAGATATAGCAATAATAGCTAAAGATATAGCAATAACTGCAAATCAACTGCGATGAATTTTTTTTTATTTCTCTTTACTTTTTGCTCCATTTTTATAACACGAACACTCGATTTACAAAAAAGGGTTTGTTCTGCAACTTTTAGTGCCATTTTGACATTAATTTGTGATAGTAGATTAATTTCAAATTACTGCGAACCTCCTCAAAAATAACCACAAATTGGAAGTTAGTGTTGGCTTTCCAAGTTTTACGGTAAAATTGCCATGAAATTCGCGTATTATTTAGACACTGAATGTTGAATAGTAATTTGTTTCATTCTACACCATACGAGCTATGATGCACTCATGTACATGATGTCATATTGAAGGTTAGGCATTACTAAAAATAAATCGTTTTTATTATCCCCGAATCTGTTTAAGCTAAACTAAACTAGATCATACATATAAGGATCCCTACGACACACCGTGTACCGTGTGTACCAGCATGTGAGCCTCGCGTACTCAAACGTGTATTTCGTGTCTGACAACTAGGCTAATCTAAACTAACCCAGTTCGAAAATAGGGGAAATAAAATAAAAACCCCTTCCACCACCTGTGTATGTATGTGTGCACGTATGTGGGGTGATATGTGTTGTGTTGCTCAACTAGTGATTCAAAAATTTTCAGTGTCACTAGATCGCGATAGGAGCGTGCTCGAGGGTTTTACTTCGGGGACCAGACTTAGCCTTGAGCCGCTGACGAAGGGTTAGATTAGTTACGGTGGCCCCCGGGCGGCGATTAAAATAAATCTCATCCGAAATCTACAAAATGACCCCGAATAGAATATAATTTTAGCTATATTTCTTGCTAGACTTCATTCATATAAAGTTGAGCTTGAGTTTACTTTCATAATATTTATTTATCCCATTTTTTATTTCAATGGCTATAATTTTATTAGAATTCTGCCTCACTGGATTATTTTTGGTATTTTTTCGTTATCATGTTTTAAATAAAACTATCAAACCATTCTTGTTCACTATTTTGGATGCCAGCTTCTACTAAGAAACGTATTTAAACTCAAACTACACTATCATGTCCAGATGCTTACGTACACAAAGAAACTTGTCCTAAACCCGATATTTATTCAAGAACTCAGCAGTACTCTTTTAAACATCCAATATAAGTATATAGAGACGTTCACTAAATACTAATATGAAATCTGAATAAAGTAATGGTTGTAAATATGCTAAATATTCGCTGACGAAAAATACACGAAGATAAACGGCCTAAATAACATTTAGTACAAAGGCAAACAAACAAAACGGGATTTAGTCGTCTTGACATTGTATATTTGGCAAGTTTCCATGCGACAACAGATCATTCGAACTTAAATAATGACGTTCATGTTATATAGTCTATAGTGATTTAGGCATCACATTAATTGTCTGAAATACGGTAAGATTCCTCATGTGGAGTGAGTGGCTAACAAAAAACTACATACATTGTGATCGAAACGGGGATGTAAATTGCTATCAATCTTTAGGCAGCCAGTTGTTGGTCGCCTTTTGCTAGGCGTAAGTTTTTTTATGTTTCTATAAAGAGTATCCTATACCGTTCTTGATATTTTATCATTTCTTCTTTCATCTCTCAATATGTCACAATCAGCTATTGAGTGGTTCTCTTCATACCTGAAAGGGCGTCGACAACGTGTCAAGGTTAATGAATTATTTTCTGATTGGTGCGATGTGGTTGTTGGCGTACCTCAAGGCGGTGTGTTGTCCCCTCTGCTTTTTTCTATTTTTATTAATACTTTGGTTACAAAAATACATCACCTCAATAAACTTGATCGCCTCCTAAACTTGTGTATTCGTTACATTTCCGGGCTGCGTAAGTACGATCACATTTCTCAATTTCGTTGGCAACCAAATTGGCTCGATATCCGATCTCTTCGAAACGCTCACATATTGCATTTTCTTTATGGTGTTCTATTTGACCCTAGATGTCGACAATATTTCCAGGAACGATTCTTTTTCCTAACGGCTCACGGTCGCGATTTTCGTTCGGCATACACTAAAACTCTAGAGATATCACAGATCTAATTTATATTCAAACTCATTCACAATAACTGCCATACGTTTATGGAATACCGCGACTTTAAGATGTCGAAACTATCAAAAGTTTAAAACTCACCACTATTTTCGTTCGTATTTTGTGTTCGTGATTTTACAGTTTGTATTTATAATTATCTTTTGCTGTGTGTATACATTTTTATTACTTTCTTTGTTATTGTTATATATTTATACGTATGTATGTAAGTAATTATGTATGTATGTATATTTATGTTATATATGTATTTATTTTATGTTATACATATATATGTATTTATTTTATTATAATATTGTACACATGTATATATTTATTTATCCATTTTCTTCTGTTTTATTTATATAGGCACCACCTACAAAAGTTTTTGCTTTACATCAATACCGCTGGTTAGCTGGAAGAAAATGCCTTATGACATTAAGTTCGCCAGTGTACAAATCAAAAGTGCAATAAAGAATTCATTCAGAATTCAAAAATAAATTTCACTGCGATGAATGCAAAGGTTAGGTCGTGAAAGATTTACAAACACAGATACTTTCGCATTCTTTATTAAATGTAACGCAAAGTGATTGCTCTGTACCAGACGATGAGGACAGGGCATTAGAAAACAACAGTGAGTGCCGGAAGATCCACGTATACAATCTACAATTACCAGTCGCTGTTGTCATATCTGTCGGCAGCTGGATATACTCGGATTGATTCTGAAATTTCGCGCATGCTATAAAAGAGCCACTGAAACGCATTTATCACATTATTCATTATTCATGACATGAATTTGGTTATAGATTTTTAATATCCTATATTCAGCTGGATTTAGCGATCGGCACGCTCGTCATCCGAAAGATTCAAATATAAACGATACAAAATTCAATTTTTGAAGTTATACTTCTTTTGGCGCGTTAGGGAAAAATGATGAGAGTAAACTTTTACGATGCGCGCGCACACCGTCACGAAAAACCGACACCCTGAAGTTAGTTATTCAACATTTTAGTTTTTCAAAAAAAGTTACCAACAAAGTAAAAGTAAGGACATCTACATATGTTTGCGTGAGAACTGACAACTGTATTCACGATATTTATTTATTTCTATTGTGTCGTTTTTTCTACAAACGTAGAATAAGGCAAAGATAAAAATTTTGAAAAGATTTAACGCGTGTACATAAGTACACACACACTTTTTTTTAAGCCTTTTAATTTGTGCAAACAAATTAGTTATTATTTGTAACTAATTAATTGGTTATCTACTGTACCAAATAGTCTGAATTGATTATTATTTGGTGTTGAGTCGCAGTATTATTATGAAGGGGTGATAGTCTGAATTAATAGTTCTTAATTATTATTTTATATTGAGATGTGATAAGATTATTATTATGGGAGGTTTATGACGATATTATTATTATGGGTGGTTAAGTGAGTTCATTCTGACGATATTATTATGATGGGGTGGTTTAGTTCTCATTTATATCATTTTTGTGATGGATCATGGCGCGTCTCCGACATCAGTCTAATATAAATTTTGCTTTAGCAGATACATTTTTATAGAAATAATTAGGATTAGAAGTACACTCTCGAGCTTGCATTTACTTAACATGTCTTTTTTGCTGCGATCAACAAGTTTTTTTTCGAGCGATTAGCCATGCTAATGTTGCTTTCCAAAAATGTGCCTCTTTTCCGTAGTCTCGTCTCTTACAAGGCAAGTTAACAAATACTATTCCGTGTCTGCATTAAACACTTTGTGGTAGAGGAGCAACTAAGGAGTGAAAGAGCTGCATGCGGCCCGCGAGCCGTGGTTTGCAGACTACTGTCCTAGGGGCACTTAGCACATGGGCTCAGGACCCCAAAATTTCGGAGCGTAAGAAGAAAAATGCACTTCAATACTTAGATTGTAAAGATTTAATTGACCGATTTGCAAACAAAAAAATAGACGTGTTTGCCTCTGAAAATATATCTGAATATTATACTGAAATTTATAAGTAACTAGCGGGCCCGGCAGACGTTGTCCCGCTCTGGTTATAAAAAAAATCCTTGACAAATTATATACCAAAACCTTGCTCATAAATCACTTTATCCATTGTTGAAAAGTTGAAAGAAAATCCGTTCAGTAGTTTTTGAGTTTATCGCGAACAGACAGACAGACAGACGCGGTAGGGGAGGGGATGGAGGGGGGACGGAGGGGTTTGTTTTATACTATGTAATGATCGTAATCCTTAGTACAAAAAAATGTTTTTTTAATGTAATGCCGCTACAGTTGTGCAGAGACATTGCCTCACTGAGCGTGTTCTACCGTCTGTATCATGGCAAGTGTTCTGAAGAGTTATTCAACTTGATCCCTTCCTCTTTTCATAACCGCACCACGCGTGCTGGTCTTCGGAGCCACAGTTTTACGGTAAATCCTATCTGGGCACGAACAAAAAGTTGGCAACATCTTATCTTTGCCGTACCGTGAAGCTGTGGAACAATCTCCCGGCCAGTGCGTTTCCTCCTTCCTATGACATGAGGTCCTTCAAGCGCAACGTGAAGAGATACTTACGCAGTCCGGTATGACAGCGGCGACCGGCGATGGATAGTATGTCACTCGGTGGTCGCCATTGTTTTTAGATTGTACTGTGCTTACCATCAGGCACAGAATAATCACTTTGCCGAGCTACAATAAAAAAAAATCAGCCTATTTATAATGAATTTTCTGTCATACATTAATAATTTAATTTATGGCTATTGCTATTCGTCCGCTAAACGGATGAATAAAATAGACACTTCGTAAATTTATTTAAAAATTGTAAATTCAAACTTTATACATTTTATGCTAAATTTCGATAATGAGACGGTGTGGACGAATCGTTAAAAGCAAAAATATACTTATAAAATTATTTAGTCTTTCATAATAAACTTATAAAAAATGTAGTTTCTTAAAACTTTTACAACCTCTATGAATATATGTAAAAATCATTTTATCGAAGTCTATCCAGCACTTTTTGAATTATAGGCACACAGCGACATACTTGTTTTATTTTATTTATATAGATAAAAGTCAGTTTTGATTCAAACCATTACTCTAAAACCTAAAATTATACTAAACTTTGGAATTTCCAGTGATCGTGTTTGGATGTGGGCATTAAAATGCACGCGTGGGATTGTCGCGCCTCTCACACGTGTTTTCGAGTAATTTGACCTTTGATGCAACATTTTTAAAGCTCCGTTCCCACAACGAAATCTTATTGGCGAGCTTACGATGACCGACCTAACTTTTAAGAGGAAATGCAAGAGACGTTTAGGCCAAACAAACGCATTACTCTATTTTATCCCTAGCTAATGGAACTTGAGCAAACATTTTAATACTCTATGATCAATATTATCCATTGTCATGTTCTTGTTTTGTTTTTTTTTTCTACAAGTTAATTATTATAACTAGGAGGCTTTGAATATTCATGAAATTTCCAAACATATTTTGGGACATCCAGCAAATAAATTTGATGAAAAAAGAAGATTTAGAGAAGTTTGGAGTAAGAGGTTTGGTTTGGAATAAAAGGTGGAGAGGATTTCCACCATTTTACATAGGTACAAGCGGGTCCGACGGATGTTGTACTGCTCTGATGTTTAAAAAAAAAGTTCAATCGCAGCGCCACCTGCCTGGTCCAATTGTGAATCTAAGCTTTTTTTAAAATCCACTTGAACACCCATACAAAATTTTATCAAAATCTATCCAGTCGTTTAGGAGCAGTTCAGTCACATACATTCGGACAGAAGAATTATATATTCCTATAAAAGAGATAATCTGTCTAAGCTGCAAATATCTTTATCACACTTTATTCTGTAGTTCATGAGGCAGAGTGCGACAGGAATAGATAAAAAATGTAGTCTTTAAACGTCTCAAGATATTTTTGTTATTATCTTAAATAATTAAAACATTCAGTTATAAAAATATATAGGACTTATTTCAGTCTACTATTTCGTTTTGCTGCGTCAAGCGTCAAACTAGAAAATCTTAAAAGTAGAAAATAAATAATAAAGCACCCTCGTTATACGAACCTGTTTAGCGCTACGAAAGGAATAACATAATAATTATTTTATGAGAATATACACAAGGACAAATACATATTGCGGTGGCACGGAACTCACGATGCCAAAGTTCGACTTTGGTTGACATTTGTTCTTATCAGCCTGCTGACCTGCGTGCTCCAAATCGCGTATTACCGTTCCAATTGTGTTTCCAAACGCGAGAAATCTTAGAAAAATTTAGAACCCGATTGCGATAGATAATATTCATTTATTTTAAACCGTAAACAGACAGTGCACGCCATATTATAGAATTTTTACCGACTTCAATTATATTTATTGTGATTGATTATTGAAAATATACATTTACCAAAATAAAAAGTACTCTATAGGATTCGGGGAAAGTATACCTTAGCGATATTGAAAAAAAAATCAAAATCGGATCAGTAGTACCGAAGATTACCCCGAACATCCAAACTCACAAACTTTACCTCTTTATAATATTAGTATAGATTTACAAATATTTATTTTGATGGGTTACACTGTACTATTCGTTATGCGTTGAAGGTTATACAATTTTCTCGAGGTAGGCCACACCTGCTGAAAGTGCAGATGTATGCAATTGAACCCCTCGTCTCAGCATCGGATGCACAAACTCCACGGGGTTCATATGAATAGCAGGATGTAAAATAGGTATTATTTTATATATCCTTTTATGCGGGTTATTGCATTCCCCTTTGTTTGTATGCGGTCGGTTCATTTCCACATAGTGTGAAGACACAAAGGCGTTGTCAAGGTCCTTACCAATGAGACAGGATTCGCTAATAAGTCCTGACATCACATAACCTTGGGTCGAACTAACGAACATAAATTTACAGTTGTTATGACCTCTTTAGACAGTTTAATTTTTTCGTTATAAAATGGTCATGATAATTATGATGAACTATCAATACACACTTCCATTTGTTTTGATAAAGCCACCTACTATCAGCATTCTAAGCTGAAAACATAAGTATTAAAATTGGTAGAACATGTTTTTTGTTTTGCCAATTTTATATCATACTAGCTGTGCCCGCGACTCCGTCCACGTAGAACCTAATTTAAAAGAACAGTGACTAATAACATCATCTGAATAGTTTAAGTCCATTTATTTATCTACATTTCTCTAGTACTTAAGTCGCGTCGTCATTAAAATTACAATAAGTTTTAGACTTTTGACTAATAACACTATGACTAATAATACTCTAGGAAATGCTTTATGATATTCTTGGAGATATTTTATCGTGAACGCAGTACTTTAGCAGTAATGCGTGTTGAAACAAACAGACAGACAGACAGACATTTAAAACATCTAAAAAGTAACAGACACGCCAGATTTAAATTCTTGTTATATATATAGAAAATATGATTTAACCTTATAAAACTCCGTGATATTTTCCAATTCGAGCACGTATTCTTACATAGAGCCGTCACTAACACCTGTTAACGTATAAATTACTCGAATTCACGAACTGTAGTTATGATATAAATGGGCTTGAGAAGTTAGTGGAGTCGGCAAGGTCGCCGGCCTCCTACGGCTGTCCATATAACAATGCTAATGACTGACTCATATCAAATACAGTCGGTGTCTTTACTCCTGTTCCACGTAGTTACAAACATCTTTTATTCTAAAACCGGTGGGCCGTGGTAACCCGGATAAACATATGGCGGTTGTTCCTACATTGTTTTCTATTTATCCGAGTATGATGTTTTGTTTTGAAACTTAATTTTAATTGTTTAGACATCATATATAAAATACGGGGGCGCAAAGTGTATAAAGAAATGAGTTTTAAAAGTGGGTGACAGTTATATGTTTTGTTTTTATCTAAAAATATAATAAAAAAGTGTCTGTGTACTTATGTACACGAGTTAGAAGTTATACTTCATTGGCGTAACAAGATAAAAAAAAACAATTTTTTTATCTTTCGCGTTATTCTACGTTCGTAGAAAAAACGACACTAACAATAGAAAAAAGGTATATAATACATTGAAAGTTTTAATACAAAGAAATACAAACAACAGATACAAGGAAACAAAATGTTGACTATAGTTAACTTCAGGGTGTTGGTTTTTCGTGACGGTGTGCGCGCGCATCGTAAACATCTCATCATTTTTCCCTAACACGCCAAAAGAAGTATATCTTCAAAAATCCAGTGTCATGATGTTTGTCTACGTTGAACTCCGAAACTACTCGAACGATCTTCATGAAAGTTGGCATTTATGGATAATTTTGTCCAACTTGAAAGTTAGAATAATTTATATTTCGATTAATGGCCTCAAAATTAAATGATTGTCATGTTGAATATTGTTCTTAATTGTAATTTTCATCAGTCTCGAACAGATGGCGCTTTAAATTATTATGTTGACAGAAAACTGTAGGATCGAATGTTATATATATCTCACAGATGGCGCCAAGTTTTAATTCTTTTTCAATAACTGACCCCGAGCAAAGCGTGACCGGGTCAGTTAGTACTTTATCGGTGTTATTACAAACAAATTAAATACGTATTGAACCCTGGCTTTAAAAAGGTCTCATATTAAATGCACCGTGGTCGCTGAATGTTCGCCATCTTGTTCTTTTGTCTCGCTTTAATTACGTTAGGTTGGACTTGTGAAAAAGGATAACGCGAACTTGCCTCGGGCGAGCGCGGTGCATTTATTAGGAAACTTTTTAAAACCAAGAATTTAATACGTATTTAATTTTTTTGTAATAATACGGTACACGTTTTAACTTCTGACCACAATCTGATCTGATGTTAAATGACGATGTGGTCTGAGATGGTAAATACGCTAAGACTAGAGGGGAACTGGTTTTCAAGTGCAGCTGACGGAACTCACTAACAGATGCGTTGCGACAGATTTTCAATTTGAGGGTGGTAGCTGGCGGTAGCCAGGCGGATTTAGAAAACCTTTACCATATGGTTTCACCACGTTGTTTTCCTTCACCGAAAGCTCCGATTCAGTTACTAGGATTCGAACCTACGTCCATCGGCGCGGTGTCCGAACACGCTATTATGTCCGTGTGTTGATGTTAAAATAATCCAACCAAAGTGACCATAATGTATTCATACGGTTTGCCATATAGTTTATATATATATTACATTAAAAAAACTTGTAACGGTTATGCCCACCTATACTCAAAACCATCTTTATGATTGATAGAAACGAGAATGTTATCTGATTAGTATATAATTACCACACGGAATCGCTACCATAAGGCACTTCTGATAAGGTTATTGCGGTAAGAGCATTGATTCCCTTTGCAAGGCCTTAGTTAGAATGAGAGGCAGGTCCAGAATTAGAAAAAATATCTTACATAATACAAACAATAACGAATGTAGGTAAAATAATTGATTGAAATAATTGATAAACGGTATGTTGATGAAAATCTTATTTATTCCTGGAATTAACACACAATGTAACAATATAATGTGAAATATTTAATTGTTAAATACGGCACAATCGAAACACAACGTCAACTTACTTATACCTATTTAAATTGCTACTAAATATCATGCCCACTGTAGAAAATAATACAAAGTATCAACATGCGAAATAATAATATGCTATCAAAAAAATATTTCTTTTTTCAGTTCTAGAAATAAGTGCGTTCAAACAAACAAAACAATAATATTATGTTTTATAATGGTAAGATACATATATTTTATTCTATTTCTATTACAATTTACTATAGAACAATATAAAAGAAGTATAATTTAACTGTTCTATTTATTCTATATAAAATATTTTTAACCTATGCTCACTGTCTCTAGGACGAGAACTCTCTGACCATATTAAATAGTAAGTTAATATAACTATTAAAATGTATCGGCTAAATATTTTAGTACCTATGTAATATAAAATTTATAAATTAATTTAATTTATAAAAATCCTTCAGAAATGATATACCAAAACCTTCCTCATGAATACCTCTATCTACTGGTGAAACCCGCATAAAAATCCGTTTAGTGGTTGTTGAGTTTATCGCGAACAGACAGACAGACAGGCACGGTAGGGGACTTTGTTTTATACTATGTAATGATTAATAGTTTTCACTAACAAATCTAAATTTATATCTAATTAATATAAAAGGAATTCAATATAAATTCAATAGCTTGTATTGCTTTTATTATTAAACCTGTTGTACTCTGTGGGTCTCTGACAATTCAGGGTAAGTGTTAACTGCTGAAATCGAGTATTGCAATAGTAAAGATTATAAAATATAGATGGCGAAACAATTGATTAATATAATTAATTGTAATTTTTACATGTAAGTTATACATCTTATGGCGCGTTAGGGAAAAATGATGAGAGTAATTTTTTATGATGCGCGTGCATACCGTCACGAAAAACCGACACCCTGAAATTAGCTATAGTCAACATTTTGTTTCTTTGTATTAAAACTTTCAATGTATTAAATATCTTTTTTCTATTGTTAGTGTCGTTTTTTTCTACAAACGTAGAATAAGGCGATAGATAAAAAATTTCAAAAGATTTTTATCTTGTTACGCCAAAGAAGTATAACTTTCTAACGCGTCTCATAAGTACACACACACTTTTTTTGAACCAAAACTAAATCCCTTTAACTAAACAGTCATGCTTTTATAATAAAAAACAACTGAGTATCGACTTTCGCTAGCCGTAGGATAAAAACAAAATTCATTTAAATTATTAAAATATGTAAATGTATCAAGACGCCTACAAAAATTATACAAGCAGTATTTAGTACACTGCGTTGCTATTTATTAATTTTAGGAGTACACTATATTCAATGTTAACATATGGATTCATTAATTGATCCGTCTGTGAGTGTGATGGAAATGAAAGAATTGATAACGATTGAGATAATATTGATGACGATGTTAATTTATGTCTAATGCAATACCATTCATTCGTAAATATTATACAGTTGATGGTAATCGTTAACCGACCCAAGCGTTTGCAAATCACACAGCAATAAATAGTAAAATTGGCAGTGTAAATCTAAATGAATGTAGTATATTTATAAAAATGAATTGTTTGTTTTGTATGAGTGTTCCTGTAATACTAATTCGACTGCGATAACTTTATAATGACACGGGATTTTTTTATTTTGTAGGCAACGAAATGGCAACGAAGTCGCAGAAAATGCTATTAACGTATAGGTATAAATGTATATAAAAGTAAATCGGAACAAAACCGTGCGTCGTATAAATATAGTATCTCCTGCCATCTCTTTTCGACACACATCGTATTTTCATGCGATAGAAGAAGACAGATAGCGCTAGTCTTGTTTACATACCACAAAATATTTTGATCTTAGAATTTCATAATACTATTAAATAAATTAATAAAACTAAATTCTAAGTTTAACGGTTAACTTTTAGAGTCATGAATACCTTGCGTAATGTAATAATTAAAAAAAATGTGGCTCGTTTATCGTATAATCGATTTTTGGACATAGAAAAATATCCTAATAATTTAATCGATATTATACATCGAGTTGATCCAGTGACTCGACATTTAGTCCGGTGAATCTGTAAAGGCCTTGCTATGCCAATAGCGTAGTCAGTTTGACAAAAAATTGAATTGATCTCTGACAGTATAAAATCTTGTTCGATTTTTTCTATGTAAAATAAAACAATACAATAATTTGTAAATATAAAAAAAAAAAACTAAAAGAAACTCATCAAGAAAGAGAAAAAAAACGAAGAGATTGATTTTTGTATAATGGATTGTCTAGACCTCGATTTTTTCATGAATCGATTCCAGAGACCACGATTCGGATCGATTCAAAAATTGTTTTTTTTTTTTCCGAAGAATCGCCATCCCGCATTGTCACTGATTCTTCCCAAAGTGACCTCCTGACAAAGCGATTCTTCCCTGTATGGTCATGATAGCTTGAATGGTTTTTTTTCATAAGAAAGTCATTAGAGTTATAGACGGAATAAGGTCAATCTAGATATGATCAGGGTAACAAACCAATAGGGGGTGTATTTCAGTGTAACCGTAAATAAAAATTCAATCTTTCGGTTTATTTTTCTTAGGACCACTCCTGTTACCTCTTTCGCGATCTTTGCTTTGTATCGCGTCGATTCTGTCGTTGGTATTCGGTTCGGAACCGTCTAAATTGTACCACGGCTTGAAGCTCGGTTGTGGGAGCTCCATACAGTCCACGAGAGGGTTGGTAGCGCTGACTGCTTCCATGACCCTCGGCTGGGCTTGGTCCAATAGAGCCTCGTTGGCGCAGATCACTCCGGCCAGCGTGGTTTTTCGTATTTCTGTCAGTTGCTCTGAAATTAAAGTTCCTCATTATATGCTATTTCCAACTAAATACTTTTCCCATTATTATATGGCTTGCAGCCAAATTTACAGCCTGTTGAAAATTACCCAAAATTTGGATATTTTTATATCTCTTGATTTTTGTAACTGTATATTATTTATGAAACGATTGATTATTGTCAGGTTTCAATTGACATTCCTCTTTCTTTAGAAAGCTGTTATCTACAAACTATCTTGAGAATATTATTTTTTTTTCCTCGAACTGACTACGCTATTGACCCTGCAGGGTCTTGACAGCTTCACCGGACTACACTTGAGAATATTAAATTTATTTGTTTTTGGTGGATTTGTTTTTCTTCTAGTTTGTAAGCTTTTTTTATGTTATAGGAGGCAAACGGACTGGTGGCTCACCTGATGTTAAGTGATAACCACCGTCTATAGACACTAGCAACACCAGGGGAGTCGCAAGTGCGTTGCCATCCTGTGTCGGGGGAGGGAGGAAGGGGAAAGGAGGTGGACCTCCGGCGCTCTCACTGACCGTACGAAACGCAACAATGTAAGCACTGTTACTTCACGTGGGTGTTCCTATGAGAGGGTGGTACTACACCGGACGAACCGACACACTCATACTGAAACCAGTAATAGCTTGTGTTTTTGGTTTTATATCTTGTAATATTTTTAACAATTTTGCAATATAACTTTCTGAAAGCAAATGCATTAACTCACCTACTGTGAATCCAATGGTTTCATCAGATGTCTCATACCAGAACCTATCCCCGATCTTGATTCTGAGGAACTGATCCGCGATGAGGCAGCTAAGCGTCGGCCCGAGGAGCCGACCCTTGGGATCTTCTGCTAGAGCTCCAGTATACAGGTCTATATCGTCCACGTTACTAGGTTTCGAAAAAAATATCCGTTTTTAATCTACATCTATACTTCATATTATAAAGCTGAAGAGTTTGTTTGCTTGAACGCGCTAATCTCAGGAACTACTGGACCGCTTTGAAAAAATATTTCAGTATTAGATAGCCCATCTACCGAGGCTATATATTATCACGTTAAGACCAATACGAGGGGAGCACCAATGTAGAATGTTTCAAAATCGGGGTTAACGTACGTTTTATTTAAAATTATTTTCACCTTCTACGTAAACGAAGTCGCGAGTTAAAGTTAGCCGTAGCTCAAAGTAACTATTCCATACACACGAAGTCGAGGACAGAAGCTAGTTAATTTATATTTGAGACAGTGAAAATAATAACCTGTACAAAAAGCGCACTGTTTTTGAACGTTAAAAAAATAAGTAGAACAATCTTGAATGTACACAGATAAGGCGAATCAAAATCAAATTATCCTTTATTTAATTTAGGCCCTGAGAAGGCGCTTATGAACGTTAAAGCTACTACCGGTTCGGACAAACAACTCGGACATCGAGAAGCACATATAAAAAAATAAAGTATTGTCATAAAAAAAGTTTTAAGAGATTTTAAAGTAGCATTTTTCTAGTTATTATTGATAGTAACAGCTTTTTTTTCATTTACAGAATCACAGTAACAGGTTTTGCGAATATACATTAAATGATCAAAAATGTATTGAAAGGGCACAGTTAAGATACTGAATTGCTGAAACTTTGCTTTTTATTGATTCACGACGTTCCCATATTCTAAAACTGCTCGTTTTTTATTTATTTCCGCCGATTCTTCCTCCGCACCGTTTTTCTTTTCTTTGTTTTTCGTTTATAGGCCCTGAGAAGGCGCTTATGAACGTTAAAGCTACTACCGGTTCGGACAAACAACTCGGACATCGAGAAGCACATATAAAAAAATAAAGTATTGTCATAAAAAAAGTTTTAAGAGATTTTAAAGTAGCATTTTTCTAGTTATTATTGATAGTAACAGCTTTTTTTTCATTTACAGAATCACAGTAACAGGTTTTGCGAATATACATTAAATGATCAAAAATGTATTGAAAGGGCACAGTTAAGATACTGAATTGCTGAAACTTTGCTTTTTATTGATTCACGACGTTCCCATATTCTAAAACTGCTCGTTTTTTATTTATTTCCGCCGATTCTTCCTCCGCACCGTTTTTCTTTTCTTTGTTTTTCGTTTATTCCACTAATCAAATCAAAAATCGTTTTAAATGAAGTATGGCTTATACAGTGAGCAACTCAAATGGCTCATATTTGAAATATAAATTTAGTTCCTCTCGTATTACTGCTATTCATTAAAATCAGATAGATTTTATAATAAGTAAATATATGCGTTTACTTGTAAATCTTGCAGATTCTGCTCAGAGATGAGGCGTCGAAAATAGCGTTTAGGTCAGTGAAGTTCTTTGGTCTGGAGAGTCCACAGTGCTCCCTCCACTGCGGGTACGGAGGGATTCCGTGGTCGCGACCACGCTGGATGTTCAGAGAGACCAAGTCAAGGCCACAGGGGTGTGAGGGTTTGTCCGGGATAGTTACGTTAACAACTGTTGGATTCTCGAACAGATGGTTGCTGAGCTGTTGAAAATAATTTGGAATCTACTATCTGATGTTTGACTAATGACAGAAAGTCAAAACTAGTAAATAAACTGGTATTTCTTGTTAGAAATCTTTGAAATCTATAAGTAGCTCGGAGTTTTTGGTGTGATTTTAGTCTGTTATATAGTCTATATTTTGTAATATTACTGGTATTTTACGTAATATAGTTCGTTTATTGTGTACAAGTGAACACCACGGAGCATGGATTCTGAGATGCCAAAATAATTCCCAGCGATTTGTTAGAACATTGAATTAATCTCAAGACTCTTACATTATAGTTGCCTACACGAAACAATGCACGACAATAGCAGTAATAATGTAGAAGATTAGCTGCTAAAAGATACAATTTACAAAAAAATGTACCTCGGTGGTGACGTGAGGATCGACGGTGTGGACAAGCGTGTCCATTGCTGAACGAACCGCCTCCTTTCTACCTTTGTCCGTGTACAAAGCGTACGGATTGAACAACATTTGGTGTAGTTGGACGTAATTGATAGTGCCGTTGCTGGTGTCCACTTTATGTATCAAACCCTGTGAAATATTGGTGGTAAAGTGATGGCAACTTTCTTCCCAACTCTTGATAGGATTAAATTTTGTAGTCCGTTCTCGTCCATAGTCCATCGTCCTAGAGATATTATCCTAGGATTCGGCATTCTATATCATTGAACAACTTAGTAGCTTTTGTCGGTGGGCTTCAAAGTAATGAGACATTGCTGATTGCACTGTGGTCACTAGAGTGTCCGTTATTTACCAAGTTGGCTTTTTTGACTTGGGTACCGTTCAAATCGTTAGTATAAGTATAGTCTAAAACATGTAAGAAAAAGAAAACAAATTCCGATGACGTTTAACCGTGCCTAAATAACGATACTTTTCCCATCAATTTAATATGGGGTTTTTCACTTTCTAGAAATTAGTTTTCATCTTGCTTGTTTTATTGAATAACTTACCAAATATTATTAATTCTCCATCTACTAAGATCCTATTGGATGGAGAAACTTGGATATGGGCGTGAAAAATGTAATTTCTATATTTTGATAAGATAGAACATTTTACAAAAATACTAGAAAAAATGGTAAAAATAAAATATTGACCTTAACAAAATATATACATTACACTATTCACGTCCATATCCAAGTTTCTCCATCAAGTTAATTGAATGGGAAAAGTATCGTCAATTAGGCACGGATAATTTAATCGGATTTTTTTTCTAAAATATTTTTAGCCAATAAACTAATGATGATTTAGTTGAATAATTAATAATGATTTGAACGATACCCAAGACAAAAAAGCCTACTTGGTTAAATAATGCTTATATACAATATTCGCTGATTTAAAAGGTAATGTACCGAAGCTATTCATCGCGATGGAATTTTACGTATAGAGATCACAACCGTACTAAGCGGTGATATTATTTTAAGTTTTACTGCTCATAACATTTCAAGGATACGGTTAAAAAGATACAAAATTTACCGGCAACAACGTGTGCGCAAATCGAAAGACAGCTGCGGCGAAATGATTCGCAATAGTAGGGTCCACAGTAGGGTCGTACACATCCGAGAATCCGTCATCTCTAAGCGTCAGATTAAGAGCCCACATCACATCTCTACCTGTAATTGTAATATAACAATAGGTGTCAAATGACATTTTACTACGATCATGCAATGCGACATTGTGGTTCTAAAAATATGCTCGTTATTGATCGTCAAGAAAACCTGTAACTTGGTTTAATTTACTAACGTTACGTTAAGTATACGTTACGTTTAGTTGATGTAGCTAACACTAAATAACCAATAGCACAAATAATAATTAAAAAACATGTTAAAAAAATATAATAGATGGATTTGGCTCGGAATACTACAAAGAGTTTGTGCTTTGTTTAAAGATCATGCTGGATCCAAGAATAGTGTTAGTACGGCGATTGCTATTACTAGAATATAATTACTGACCAATTCGAAGGCTTACGACAATTATTCTCGAAAAGGCCTTATGTCTCGTCTGATCCACTGTACTTTAGATTTTTTTTTATTGTAGCACGACAAATTGACCGCACTACACACACAGTACAGTCCAAAAACAATGGCGATCACCGAATGACACACTATCCATCGCCGGTTGACGCTGTCATGCCGCCTTCGAATAGCTGTATATGCACAGGCTGATCCCGAAACGCGTCCCACAGAAGCAAATCAGGCTTTCAGGCTGTAAAACCCTACCACCCCGCTATCGCCATTGCCTCATTCTTTATTCAGCAGTGTACATGACGTGCAGGTGAGGTTGGTTTGGATGTCTCAAGTCTTATAATGTTATTACACCCCATATACTCCATACCATCTTCTTACTTTATCATCAATTTTATCATCTATAACATTTACGATATCATTAAAAAAATTAAGTCATTTTAGAGAGCTTGCATCGAAAAAGCACTTGCTCCTGTGTATTCTGCCAGATGTATCTAAGATCCAGTAGTATTCTAAATTTTCTATCTAAATTTCTCTTCATCGACCAGCTAATGGTTGAAATCTATTTAACTTTAAATCGTTGGAAATGCTAGCTTAACATAATAGAGCTTCAAACCTCACCTAGAATAGCAGGTAAGAATTCTGAATAAGTAATGTGCTGCATCTGAGCTCCGACAATTCTTCTGGTCTCCTGGAACACCATCTCATCGTCCCATGTTGGATTAGTTGCTTTCAATATAGTAGCTATCCGATTGTGCTGCCGAGCTAGGATCAGGTGCATTGTCGTTAGGTGGAGGTTCTCGTTGGCACGATCGTCGCCTAGAATATCATATTTAATTAAAACGATTGTGGCCTTCAAATCAACTGTCTTCGTGAAAGTATTGGATCGCAAGTGATAAAGGATTAAGACATACTGTATAACCTATATTATATTCTAAGTATTATCTGTTAGACTTTTTGCCTGAACCGCCATTAGAAAATCAGTAATGTTTATTGTCAAATAATAACAATTCTTACAAAAGTCTTTTTTAGCCGAGCACGAGATATTGGCTGCACTATACCTGCTGATAAGTGTAATTAAAAAAATAAAGCGAATCTCTCGGATAAAATATCCCTCGTCAATCGTCCCTATTATGCCAACCTGCAAGTCTTTTAACAAATAAACCGATATAAACACTGATTGTTTCTGAAACGGAACATACAACAACATTTGCAACATTTTGGTAGTGATATCCTGCCAACATACTTGGATTGCACGCATCACTCAATAACTATTGGATAGTTTTGATTTATTTTATAGCTTTACTTATTAAAAGAGGTGGTTTTATATAAAGTCCTTAAAGCAAAGTTATCACGATATCTTGATGTTATTGCAATTGTTTCACATAATTTGTGGCGATGGCGAATTTTTTTTTTTGTCTAATATGAAATGACAAGATGATAAACATGTTAAACGTAGACGGATTGGCCCTCTAGTGCAGCTGCCAAAACACACCAACAGATTCTTGATGACAGATTTTCAACATTTGAAGACCTATAATCACGCTAAGACTTTATTACGATGCGAAAACTCCGGATCTTTTGTTATTGGTCCGGAATTATTCAAATTTCCACATAATTGACGTGTCTTATCAAAAAAATTATAATGGTTACGTACCTGTTTCGAAACAATACCGGCCTTTTGAATTCATTTCGACGGTGTTGCAGCCGTCGTTCGGGTCAGTTGATGGCGGAAGCAATTCCCTGCTGCCTACTTTTAGCATTCTGAGTTGCCCTCCGGTCCCGAGCCGTAGCTTGGTGACTCGAGTCTCTGCGTACCCGTATACAACGGAGGCGTCTATAAACGCCGTAGCTTGGTTCAGCTGTTCTCTTGGACCTAAAAACAAGAGGAATAATTTTCTTTGTAAACCTTAATAAACTAGCTTTACTTGCAGCTCCGCACGCGTTTTTTAAAATCGTATTAAATAATTGTGAAACTATGTACAATTACAGAAACGCTCTTTAAAGACAATTGTAAGTACGACGCGCACGCCACTAAAAGTAACATGTAACGTGTACAGCAGATATATAAATACAAAAAGCGTGCCAAATGAGGTTTGTCATCAGCAACACATTTGGAACCTTAACCCACCATATAACTACCTCAGTGCTCACTTACACTGTATAAGGAACTAACGAAACAATAACTTAAAATGTTATTATTAAGATTTACTTTAACTTTATATTTAATATACATTGCCATTATTATAATTAAGATTTTGTGACTATACAAAAAATAAACGCTTGTCTGTTCCGCAAGAAATTATATTACGGAACACTTTACGTAATACGTTTATAATCTAAGAGCTTTTTAGGAAGACCTCTATATCATTAATGTTATTAATAATTAATTATAATGTCGAATTGTAAACAATAAGCTGATAATTATTTCTCTTATTAAAAATAAAGAATGAGTTGAAATCTTGCTAAATTTCACGCAGACAAAGTCGCTGGTAACAGCTAGTCTAAAATAGAATAACCTCAATTACTTTTTATTTTTTACTTTTATTGCTATCTACCAGAGAAAATCCCGGGAAAATCAATGTAACCGTTTTGGTGACAGCACAGCGGGCGAAGCCACTGTTAAGAGCTAGTCTAAATTAAAATAAATTAAATGACTTTTTATAAGGTCTGCTATCTGCCAGTGAAAGTCCCATGAAAATCGGTCTAACCGTTTTGGAGAAAGCACTGTGGGCGAAGCCACGGTTAACAGCTAGTATAAACTAAAATTGCCTAAATTACTTTTTGTAAGTCGGCTATCTACCAGTGAAAGTTTCGTTGAAAACTGGTCTAACCGTTTTGGAGATAGCATTGCGGGCGAAACCACGGTTAACAGCTAGTATAAACTAAAATTGCTTGAATTACTTTTTATAAGATCAGCTATCTGCCTTATTATTGTTCTGCTATATCTGTATCTGCTAAATTACTTGAAATGATGTCCGCTATCTGCTGGTGAGAGTTTGGTGAAAATCGGTCCAATCGTTTTGGAGATAGCATTGCAGACGAAGCCGCGATTAATAGCTAGTCTAATTTAGAGTAGCCTAAGTAACCCGCTGTGATTTCAGCTATCTGCTAGTGAAACTTCCGTCAAAATCAGTCCAGCCGTTTCGGAGATTACCCGGAACAAACAGACAGACAGACAGACCGACAATATTTTAAAAATTGTATTTTTGTTATGAGTAGCTTGTATACTTTCGTAGCCAATCAGTAAAAAAAAATGATTTTGATATTACATACAGACACTTCATTTTTATTATATGTATAGATATTTTATTTTTGGCATCTAATCTTCCAGATTCATACTGCCATTGTCGAGTAATAGTCTTGCGGGTGTTTTGCGATCATTTCAATGTTGTAACAAGATGGTGGCCTCCTTGTTAGAACTTTCCAGGGAGTTTTTGTGGCATCTCGAAATTCATCCTTCATGGTATTATTTTCCATCCACTTCCGTTATACACAATAAGCAAACTATTTTACGTAAAATGCCAGCAATAACATAAAATACATAGTCAAATAACACAAGATTATAAATAAAATATAATAGCCATGTGGTGACAGACTAACAAAAACTCAGGTACCATATAAATATGTGATATCACCCTTATAGCGGCACGCTACAATGGCCGTTGTGACACATTACAATAGTGACGTGAAATGTTGATATATTTTCGATAATAATATACTGAAAATGCAGGCTTCTAGTTTTATCCACAACGAAGTTATAGGGGGTCGAAAATGGCCTGAATTACTTCGAGAAAAGGATGGGACGGCCATGCCCCATTTTTACTCGACTTGGCGGTAGCACTGCCGTGCCCCCAGATAATCAAATGCTGCTTTGTTTTGCATTAATCATTAAAGCATTGCCGAAAGTAGTAGTTGTGTTGGCTATCGATTCTATATATATGGATAATCATATATCAGTACATAGTATAAACCAAAGTCGCCTACCGCGTCTGTCTGTCTGTCTGTGCGCGATAAACTCAAAAACTACTGAACGGATTTTTATGCGGTTTTCACCAGTGGATAAAGTGATTCATGAGGAAGGTTTTGGTATATAATTTGTCAAGGATTTTTTTATAACCGGGGCGGCACAACGCTTGCCGGGCCCGCTAGTAGGATATAAATATGGATATACGAATTTAAAAAATATAAATGTCCTATTGTGTTGTAAATAAGTACACTAATAATTTTATAATCCATTAATGATTCTGTCAAACGGCACTATTTTTTATTACTAAAAACGTGACAAAATTTGTTCGCTAGACTAAATTATATAGTTCGATATAGATATAGTATAAATATATACAATTTATATACTAAAATTATGCATTCGATAAATTATTACGACGAAGTGTAAGTCAGTATTGACAATAAAGAATAGCAATTTGCTCCTTCAAACGTAGATATCATCTAAACAAAGATTCTTGAGCGGGAATACGTCAAAACGGCCACCATAGCGTGCCGAAGCCTCCGGCGCTCTCACTGATCGAACGAAACGCAACAGTGCAAGTACTGTTAGTTTACGTCGGTGTTTCTGTGGGTCGGGTGGTAGTACCCCGGACGAGCCGACCCATTCATGCTGAAACCAGTAATAGCTACAGCGTGGCTCTATCACCTACAAAAAATAAATATTGCTAACGTCATCTCCACCCAGACTCCCATCCCCTATGTCATCAAAAATAAGCAAATCACGGACCGCCGACCCTCATCAGTGTTTTCATAATACTTGAATGGCCCCCATTTAATTAACCGATCATTTGGAAATTTTGCATGTTCGTTATTTTGGGATACAGAAACGGAGTACTAGGACAGTAGGTTTCATCCAGAACAAACTACTACTCCGAAGGAATAACTGAATTGCGTTACATTCATGCAAACGCATACGAACCCAGGAGCAAAAAACATTTAACTCAATTTAGGCCCTAAGAAGGCACTTATGAACGTCAAAACTACCACCGGTTCGGAAAACAACCCAATCATCGAGATGAACCGACAGGAAACTCGATATGGTTTATCTTTTTAACAAATACATACAATATTTAGAATATATTAGGTAAATGTCACAAACGTTTTTAATGGATGCACAGAGATGAGTCATTTCCAGACGTCACAATCGTTCACATATTTATCCACTCTATAAAGCTAGTATATAATAAATTTTGTTTGATTCAGCACGACGTTACTCACCGGTGTAACACTATTTTGTGACCTGATAACGAATATATTGAGATTTAGCAGCTAAATATTGTGTGAAATTAAATTCTAAAACAAAATCGAATAGAGCATATCAATAAAAGAAGTTTATGATATTACGAATGCAATTTTAAAATAATTTAGCTTAGTTAAGTGTTTTAAATTAAAATAATTTATTTCTCAAATTTATTAAAACATTATCCGTGACTTTAAGATATTCGATACATTAGCAGTTCTCATAGATGTTTCTAATATCTAAATTGAGAAGCAATCAAGAAATGTTATTGCCTATTTCAATTTAATAAATAGATAATGTCAAAGAAGAATAGATAAGGTAAGGTAAGGATAAGAAGTCAAATAGATAAGGTCAAGCGTCAAATTATATGCATCCGAGTGCTGGGCCACGAAAGAGACGGACGGGAAATGATTACAATTTACATGTGGCAGAGATGCGAATGTTAAGATGTGTGGTGTTACTAGAATGGATAATATTAGGAATGAATATATCAGAAGAAGTTTGAAAATAGCGCCAGTGACAGAGAAGTTAAGGAGTAATAGGTTAGCATGGTATGGGCATGTTATGGGAAGAGATGAAAGCCGTGTAAATAGAAAAGTCTTGTGTATGAAGGTGGGTGGATATAGGAGTAAAGGAAGACCGAAAAGGTATGGATGGATTGTATGAAAAATGATGTGTGTAAAAGGTGTGAATACTGAGATGACATCTGATAGAGGAGAGTGGAAGAGGAAAACATGTTGTGCCGACTCTACTTAGGTGAGATAAGGGTAAGAAGACGAGAATAGGTCAAATGGTTCCAGTATACTTACCATAATGACATGTCAGTGCAGGGGCCGACCGCACGAACTCCATGCAAGTTAGGTTATAATCTTGATAGAAGGGATCTTCCTTATCTAGCAGCACAGGGAAGCATTCAGGATGAGGTGGCTGACTAGGGTCGCAGCATGACAAAGAGCTGCTGTTTTGACCTGAAAATAAATGCATATTATTCAGTCAAACATTGTTGTTTCCACTAGTGGCGAAGGGTAGAAATCTAAAAAAAGGAATTCGAGTAAAAATAAGATGTTTCTATGGTTATTAAAGACAGCAATCAAAGATTAACAATCTATGTGAATTAATGCAATTTCTTATGTTGTCTTACCAAACTGAAACTAAATTACGGTTCACTTATACTCTTTAGTTATTAATCACTAGCCTCAATTTATTTTATAGACATAAAAATAATAAGAAAGCTGTTTTTTTCGGTATGGCCTCTGCCTATGTAGGCAATATCAGAAAGCTTTAAAATCGAGCACGCAAACAAATATATCAAACTATCCTTCAAAATACAATGTCTAACGTTAAAAACCACAAGACAATTATCATATCCACGAGTACCATTTAGTCTTTGTTTCATTAAAATCGGTTCAGTGTATCAAAAGTTACCGTAATTTTAATGACGACGCGACTTAATTACGAAAGAAAAGTAGATAAGTAAATGGACTTAATGTATTGAAATGATTTTATTAGTCCTTTTTTACGTTAGGCTCCACGGGCGTGGAGTCGTGGGCCCAGCTAGTAGTGAATAAAAGCGAAAATCTCGCTAAAAATTTCCAGCCTAATGTCTAAAGTAATTTGAAACTTTCTCTAAACTTACCTCAAATTAATTCTGATATACGGGGATTTTATTATGCCGATTTTATTAATTAAATAAATATATACAATCAATGCCAAACCTTGACTTATTCGGAATTATTGCAAAATATATCATATACGTAGTATGAATATGCATCACCGGATTTATATAAAATTTGCAATATTCGGGGAGAAGGGGGCTAATATGAGAATGCATATATAGTTGCCTATAATCCAGTCACTAGTTGTAATGTAACTGGCGCTACTCGTACTAATATAATTGCATTTAAGAGTAAACGAGATAGATATATCAATAAGTCTCTATAGTAATTATAAACTTTCATTTACGACAAATATTATTTTGTATGGAATAATTATCACTACATATTATAAAACAGTGTTCTCTGTCACGTCTGTCTGTTTGTTTATCTGTTCGCGATAAACTTAAAAACTACCAAACGGATTTTCATGCGGTTTTTACCAGTAAATAAGTCCGCCGGGTCTGCTAGTTATGAATAAAATAATTAAAAATAATTATCTAAGTAACTTTATCACATAAAACGAAACGATGACTTTGATACTGTTGTACTCCGTCTGCGTGGAATCTAATGTAAATAAAAAGTGAGTAATAAAATCAGCTGAATGTATTAAGTATATTTACTTATCGACTTTTCTTTCTCAAGTCGCGTCCTCATTAAAATTACAATAACTTTTGATAGAGTGAACCGATTTTAATGAAACCAAGACTAAATGTAACTCGAGGATATGCTTTATGATTTTCTACGTGAGGTTTTATCGTGAATAACTATATATAATAATTGATATGTATTTTATTAGTTATTCCTAGACACCTGCAACATTTTTTTTCACAAAAATCTAAAAGTACAGATCCGTTTGATTTACATTCTTATTATATGTATAGAAATTAGCTTTTGCTCGCAGCTTCACTCGCTTTAATGTAAATTTGACGTGTTCTTCAGGAACAGTATATTATTTCTCATGCTCTTTTCTGTACGCATAATCCCATGATCAACAGTTGAGTGGCTAAGGCGGGAAAGTGTTACGAACAAACTCCCGTTCGTATTTATAATATTGATTAGGATTTTCTCATGGTATTTATGATTAATTTTTATTTGTAACTATTTATGCCGATTCGAAACTAAGTCAATCACCGTACAGTAGAACACAAATCATTTGTTAGGTACAATAATCATAGAAAAAAAACGATAGATAAGTGTCGGGAACGGAAAAAAAATATTGTATTGAATACTGATAAGACATTTTTATGACAACTGTATAATGATTCAATCATTTATCACGTCATAATGAATTCTTTAAAATAATCTGATAACCTTTTTTATCTTCGATCATCAAAGAAAAAAATATTCAAATTTTCAATACGTACAATTAGTATTTGCATACCAAATTAATATTTATACATTGAGTGTGATAAAAAAAACGCTTAATCAATCAATCGAATAACGAGTTAAAATTTGTGAGAAAAACATATAGTATGTAACGCAGAACGGATTTGGTTATCGACAATTAATACCAGAAAATCGTACAAAACAAACGTCCGAGTCTGTCTGCGTGTTCTCTTAGTTCTGGTAAACTTAACACTGAGAGAGCTTCATCACGCGCACCTCGGATGTCCTGGGCGTGCGGGGTGACCGCATCAGGGAGAACCCCTCCGGCGGTGGTATCACTCTCCCCCCGTTTTAGCGGGGACGTCTATTCTCGTGGGGGTCTACCACCCTCCCGGGTGGTACCCCAGCGGTTGATCTTGGGCGCGCGTCCACGGCGTCCTGATTTCCTCTCTTCCTGGTGCTAGTTCGGGTGTCTCTGGCCGGTTGTCTGGGCGGCCCCGGTGGGCGGGCATGACCTCCGGTTGTACATCAGTGTGTGGTGCTCTTCTAACATTCTTTTTTCTCCCTCTAGGGGGGGGGTCGTTGGCGGGGGCCATGAGGCTCGCCGCTGCGGTCTCTTGTACGGTGTTCTGCGCCGGCCTGGCACGGTTTCTGCGCCTGGGAGCAGTGCTCCGGGCGACGGTGCCGGCACGGCGATTCCTGAGCTCTCTTCTGAACACAGGGCAGGCTTTCTTGTTATTTGCAGTGTGGGCGCCCCCGCAATTCGCGCAGGACGCCGGCTCCTCTTTTGGGCGGTCACACTGGTGCGCGTAATGCGGTCCCCCGCACCGCACACAGGCGATTCTTTTGTGGCACAGCTGCGATGAGTGCCTGAATTGCTGGCACCTAAAGCACTGTGCCAGCCGGCGTTCTCCTACCCATGCCTCTATTCTCACTGGCATGCTCAACAGCCTATCTACGGCGTAGATGGCCTTCATCGACTGGGGCGTCTTGCTGATTGAGGCGTAGTAGACGCACCCTTGTCTACCAGTTCGCGCGTTTATCTGACGGGCGTAGTCAGCCTCGAATCCTTTTGTTTTCAGGTCGTCGATTATGATCTGTGGGTTCGTCTCTCTCGGTAGGCCGCGTATAGCGACTCTCAGGCGTTGTTTCGAATGATGCGAGTACGTGAACCAACTCGCATCTTCTTGTGTTTCGAGGTATTCGGTGATGACCTTGTACTCGGTGGCGTCTGTTGGGAAGAACCGCAGTCCATTCCCATATGCAAAGACATTCGGGCCTCTTCCGATTATCCCCTCGAGTCGCTGCAGATGATCGTACCAGTCTGGTAGGCAGTCCACAACGATCGGTGGGAGGCGTTGTTGTTTACATTCCGTGTTGTTGTTGTCGGTGGCGGCTAAACCTTCCTCTTGTTCAGGTGGTCTTGTGTAGTTCGCGGCGTCCGTTTGCGCATGCGCGGGTGGCGCCACTGGGCAGTCGGTGGTCTTACTCGCGCGCGGTATAGCTTCCGCGGGTTCCGTACACGGTACGGGGGGGGGCTGCTCGCGGGCAGCCCCTCGCGACGTAGCGGGCGCTGACGGGGGTGCGACCGTCTGCGCCGCTAGCTTTTCGCGCGGCGTAAGTATCTTGATCCTTTTCGGATCCTTCTTGGGTGCTTCAACTGGTTCGGGAGATGCTTCCGGGGCGGCGCGTTTGCGGCCTGCCATCCTGTTGATTAGTGCTTTTTGGCACTCCGGAATCTCGGGTGTCTTCACGATCCCCTTTACTGCGAGCTTGAGAGCCGCAACGTCTTCGTCCGAAGGCTTCTTCCTGTCGCCCTCTGCCTCCTGGAGGCGCAAGTACAGCGCCATCCATCGGGTCATCCCCTCCGACGTCAACCTCGTCCGATCTACTAATAGATCGGCGAGAGTGGCTAAATCACTCTCGGAGTAATACGTCGGGGGAGATTCTCCGACGGGCGGCCTCTGTCGCGCCTCTGAGGTTAGAGGGCGAGTTACGGGCACGGTGGTGCGGTGTCCGGTGGGCGATGCAGTGGTCTTCGTTGTTGATGTAGAGGGGACAGGTTCCGTGGGCAATGCAGTTTTCGTCGATTGACATTCTGTTCTTCTTTGGCCCTGAAAAGGGCCTTTTTTAGGTATTCGCGGCCGCGACGCCGGTCGACTCGACTCGGCGGCGGCAGTACGACGCATCGTCGCGCAGGACAAGCGTTAACGCGGCACTCACTTTTCACTAAGAACGTCCTCGAGCGTGGGACGACGGAACCCTCTACTGAGAGAGTTACTTTTGGAAGGTTTATATGTATAAGTAGCTGACCCGGCCACGCGTTGCTGTGGCTCAATTATCGAAAAGAAATTCAAAATTAAAACGTGGCGCCATCTTTGAGATATCCATAACAGTCGGTCCTATGTGTCCTATGTGGCGACAAACAAATTTAAAGCGCCATCTGTTCCAGACAGATGAAGCTTACAATTAATAACAATAATCGACATTGACAATCATTTAATTTATAATAAAAAAATATTGAAGTCATTAATCGAAATATAAATTATTCTACCTCTCAAGTTGGTCCAAATTATACATAATTGCCAACGTTTCATGGAAATCGGTTGAGTAATTTCGGAGTTCATCGTGGACAACGCTTATATCGCTAACGCTGGCTAAACCTTGTGAGATACATTGAGATAATGTACTACGGAATGGATTGTATTAAAAATTTAAATATATAAAAATCCAGTGCCATGAAATAAGTAGTTCACCTATTAATGTACATGGCAAGATATCCATCACATTGCCCAGGTGTATTTTCTACACTTGACCAACTCCAATTCTGATAATGTTAATGTGTCCTCGAGCGTGGGACGACGGAACCCTCTACTGAGAGAGTTACTTTTGGAAGGTTTATATGTATAAGTAGCTGACCCGGCCACGCGTTGCTGTGGCTCAATTATCGAAAAGAAATTCAAAATTAAAACGTGGCGCCATCTTTGAGATATCCATAACAGTCGGTCCTATGTGTCCTATGTGGCGACAAACAAATTTAAAGCGCCATCTGTTCCAGACAGATGAAGCTTACAATTAATAACAATAATCGACATTGACAATCATTTAATTTATAATAAAAAAATATTGAAGTCATTAATCGAAATATAAATTATTCTACCTCTCAAGTTGGTCCAAATTATACATAATTGCCAACGTTTCATGGAAATCGGTTGAGTAATTTCGGAGTTCATCGTGGACAACGCTTATATCGCTAACGCTGGCTAAACCTTGTGAGATACATTGAGATAATGTACTACGGAATGGATTGTATTAAAAATTTAAATATATAAAAATCCAGTGCCATGGTGTATATATATATATATATATATATATATATATGTGTGTGTATATTATTACATTTTTAAAAGAGTAACCCATTTGTTACTGTTATTATATTTTACATATTAGTAATAAATAATAGGCAACATTCGAATTTATTTTAACGAATGTGGTACTAATCCTTATCCGATTGGCTTGATTTCGTAAAAGGCCAGCATAATCTAAGCACTAGAAACTGTGAGAAACTGGTCATGTCATATTCCAGATGATTATCTATACATATCTATATCTTCTATACATATAATAAAAATGAAGTGTCTGTATGTAATATCAAAATATATTTTTTTTACTGATTGGGTACGAAAGTATACACGCTACTGATAACAAAAATGCAATTTTTAAAATTTTTGTCGGTCTGTCTGTCTGTTTGTTCCGGCTAATCTCCGAAACCGCTGAACCGTTTTTGACGGGAACTTCACTGGCAGGTAGCTGAAATTACAGCGGGTTACTTAGTCTACTTTACATTAGACAAACTATTAACCGGGCCTTCGTCTGCAATACTATCTCCAAAGCGGTTCGACCGATCTTCACGAGTCTTTCACTGGCAGATAGCGGACCTTATAAAAAGTAATTTGATTTATTTTAATTTAGACTAGCTGTTAACCGTGGCTTCACCCGCTGTACTGTCACCAAAATGGTTACATCGATTTTCACGGGATTTTCACTGGTAGATAGCGAATATAATAAAAAGTAATTGAGGTTATTCTATTTTAGACTAGCTGTTACCTTCCGTGGGCAATGCAGTTTTCGTCGATTGACATTCTGTTCTTCTTTGGCCCTGAAAAGGGCCTTTTTTAGGTATTCGCGGCCGCGACGCCGGTCGACTCGACTCGGCGGCGGCAGTACGACGCATCGTCGCGCAGGACAAGCGTTAACGCGGCACTCACTTTTCACTAAGAACGTCCTCGAGCGTGGGACGACGGAACCCTCTACTGAGAGAGTTACTTTTGGAAGGTTTATATGTATAAGTAGCTGACCCGGCCACGCGTTGCTGTGGCTCAATTATCGAAAAGAAATTCAAAATTAAAACGTGGCGCCATCTTTGAGATATCCATAACAGTCGGTCCTATGTGTCCTATGTGGCGACAAACAAATTTAAAGCGCCATCTGTTCCAGACAGATGAAGCTTACAATTAATAACAATAATCGACATTGACAATCATTTAATTTATAATAAAAAAATATTGAAGTCATTAATCGAAATATAAATTATTCTACCTCTCAAGTTGGTCCAAATTATACATAATTGCCAACGTTTCATGGAAATCGGTTGAGTAATTTCGGAGTTCATCGTGGACAACGCTTATATCGCTAACGCTGGCTAAACCTTGTGAGATACATTGAGATAATGTACTACGGAATGGATTGTATTAAAAATTTAAATATATAAAAATCCAGTGCCATGGTGTATATATATATATATATATATATATATATATGTGTGTGTATATTATTACATTTTTAAAAGAGTAACCCATTTGTTACTGTTATTATATTTTACATATTAGTAATAAATAATAGGCAACATTCGCAGTGCCATGGTGTATATATATATATATATATATATATATATATGTGTGTGTATATTATTACATTTTTAAAAGAGTAACCCATTTGTTACTGTTATTATATTTTACATATTAGTAATAAATAATAGGCAACATTCGAATTTATTTTAACGAATGTGGTACTAATCCTTATCCGATTGGCTTGATTTCGTAAAAGGCCAGCATAATCTAAGCACTAGAAACTGTGAGAAACTGGTCATGTCATATTCCAGATGATTATCTATACATATCTATATCTTCTATACATATAATAAAAATGAAGTGTCTGTATGTAATATCAAAATATATTTTTTTTACTGATTGGGTACGAAAGTATACACGCTACTGATAACAAAAATGCAATTTTTAAAATTTTTGTCGGTCTGTCTGTCTGTTTGTTCCGGCTAATCTCCGAAACCGCTGAACCGTTTTTGACGGGAACTTCACTGGCAGGTAGCTGAAATTACAGCGGGTTACTTAGTCTACTTTACATTAGACAAACTATTAACCGGGCCTTCGTCTGCAATACTATCTCCAAAGCGGTTCGACCGATCTTCACGAGTCTTTCACTGGCAGATAGCGGACCTTATAAAAAGTAATTTAATTGAGACTAGCGTTTAACCGTGGCTTTGCCCGCTGTGCTATCATCAAAACGGTTAGACCGATTTTCACGGGACTTTCACTGGTAGATAGCGAACCTTATAAAAAGTAATTCAGGTTATTCTATTTTAGACTAACTATCTCCCGCGACTTTGTCTGCATGAAATTTAGCAAGATTTCAACTCATTCTTTATTTTTAATAAGATCAATAGTTATCAGCTTATTGTTTACAATTCAACATTATAATTATTAATAACTTTAATGATATAGAGGTCTTCCTAATAAGATCTTACATTATAAACGTATTACTTAAAGAGTTCCATAATACAATTTCTTGCGGAACAGACAAGCGTTTACTTTTTGTATAGTCACAAAATCTTAATTATAATAATGGTAATGTATATTAAATGTAATGTAAATGTAAATCTTTATAATAATATATAAAGTTATTGTTTTATTAGTTCCTTATACAGTGTAAGTGAGCACTGAAGTAGTTATATTGTGGGTTAAGGTTCCAAATAAGTTATTGATGACAAACCTGATTTAGCACGCTGTTAGTATTTATATATCTAATGTACATGTTACTGTAAGTGGTGTGCGTGTCTTACTTACAATTGCTTTTAAAGAGCCTTTATATAATTGTACATAATCTCACAATTTTATAATTCTTTAATACGAATAAAAAAACGCGTGCGGAGCTGCGGGTACAGCTAGTATGTAATATTTTAATAAAACCAGTATTGGTGTTTTAGGTAGTAGTGTTAGGTTTTACAACAAAGTCCCAAAACATATTATTAAATTGTCGGACTGTAAGTTTAGCCCCATGTCAAGCGGGTTTTGGTATCAAAAGAGTTTGGGTGGATCAATGTGTCTGAAATTAACTCCTCTGTGCATCCACTAAAAACGACTGTAACGTGTATTTTACCAAAAGATAAACCAGATAGAGTTTCTTGCCGGTTCTTGACTGTGTTGTTTTCTGAACGGGTGGTAGTTTTGATATTCATAAACGCTTTCTTAGGGCCTAAATAAAGTGTTTTTTATTCTCATTTTGGATACATTTGACATTTCATTTGTGTCAGGTATATATTTTACAGCATGACATGTTAATAGATATCTTAGGAAAGATGACAGAGGCCCACAGCCGGGGAAGACCACTAGAAGTAAATTATGGTTGGATGAGACGATGCCAAATATGCTGTTAACTCATTCTTGACGAATTATTTATACCTTTGCTGAGTGCCGTTGCAGTGATGTCATGGTCTACAAACTGTCCCCAGACTGCCAGCATCACCGTGAATGAGGAGTCGTGGGCATATGAAGGTCGGTGGACCGTGACGCTGACGTCACGAGCGCTCGGCAACATGGTTCCATTGACCCCCGCCCGTGGGGAACTGATACCTGGAAATAGAGAAATGCCAGTTTTTGTAATGTCTCACAGGTAGAGAAAAATCTATTTCCTAGGGAACACACGGGCTTAAATACCACACTAAACCTCGGCGAAGTATATCGAGTAATTAGAAATTACCCAGCGAGTGTTTAATTAACGGTGACATATAATACAATTTGTTTGTGATATTATGTATTTTTTAATCTCATTATCATAATAAGTATTAGAAAACTTTCCTGAGGAATGTCGCTAGCTTCATTCTTTGTAACTGGTAATTGCTAATTGGCTATTTGGAATACATTATACGCTAATAACGTGCATAGTATATCTACCACATAATTTTTCTCGTCATACCAGTTCTTAGTGTAGGTATCAAAATTGGGTTTGATTTGTATGCGTCTGAAAAAGGCCATTCACACACTAGTGACATGGACGCAATTAAATGCAAGTCATGCAAAAAAATAAATAATTAAGAGATACATATTCCTTTACGACGAGTTGTGGACAGATATTATTAGTCTTACGACTGAGCAGGCCTTAGTTACATTTTTACTTATTTATATTATACTCGTGGCTGATTTTTTAATACCTAGATGTCAAAATGGTAGATTATATTTTATTTTTAATTTCACGACATCGTAAACCATATTCATAGTTTAGTAAAAAAAATCGATCAAACAAAAATATAATTTAAAAATACATTTTAAATAAAAAGTATGATTTAACAGTAAATAATTCCTTATTTTTCAAAGTTTTGTAATAAATCAGGTAATTTTTAAGCTTCGTTTTAATTCTTTACCTTTATTGTTTACACTTCACAACTGGCAGTATGGATTAATACCTTCGCCTGTCCTATTGGACTAATATTATGATTACTACTACTCTTTATGGTTTTGGGGGAGTTTTTGGCGGGATCTTGGTCTGTCATGTAGTGGATTTTATTTTTATTCATAATCTTGACTTACTTGACTCTGTATTGTGTAAAATTGGTGGTGTTTTATGTAATATAGTTTGTTTATTGTGTATAAGTGAAGTGAATGGAAAATAATACCACGGACCATGAATTCTGAGATGCCACAAAAACTCTATGGAAAGGGAAAGGGAGCCACCATCTTGTTAGAATATTGAATTACTCGACAATGGAAATTAATAAACACTATGGATATTAACAAACACTCTGGGTGAGAGAAACGAAATATATCAGACAAAGAAGATGGTACGCTACTATTAATAAGGAGATTAAGATAAAAAAGATGGATAAAAGAATATGTACGAAATATTATATAGAAGTTTTTTCGCTTATGCCTTTATATTAACATGGACACTGAAGAAAATTGGTTAAAGGATACTTTATTTAAAGGATAAATTAGACAAACTATTAACAAGGAGATTAAGAAAAAGATGGATAAAAGAATATGTACGAAATATTATATAGAAGATTTGGCGCTTATGCCTTTATAGAAACTTGTGTTCCGTGTCGGAAGAAAATTATCTAAAGGATACATAAGAACTACCTATATTGACAACTTCAGAATTGGCAGTATGGATTAATTCCTTCGCCTGTCCTGTTGGACGAATATTATTACTACTCTTTATGGTTTTGGACAGTCCAGGTTTATATAACGTACTCTGTGAGTCCAGGTTTGTTTTTGTCGAATGTTTCTAAGTTGAATCAAAGAAAAATTGTGACTTACCATCCCCGTAATCAGCCGGTAACACTCTACGGAAAGGTGTGTGAGATACGCCCCACTTGTAAGGGTTGTTCAGGTTGTTGCAGCTGCCATCTTGAGTCCTGTACTTCGAAGCAGGGCAGGGAGGAGAACTACTCTTACAATATAGTGGCTCCAGAAAACTGCCATTTATCGGTGGTCCCAGGCCTATACTACCTTCTTGCGTTACACCAGAACTGGATAAAAAAAATTAAATTAGATTTCTGGCTGTACTATGGTTGTCAAGGTTTTTAGCAGGTGAATGTTTAAAGGGTCACATCCTTCAATCCTGTGGTAGTTCATGGTCACATTTAACATATAAAATAATAATATAAAAACATATACTAATAAATAACAAAAATAACCTTAGTTAACGTTTGTTCTAAGACTTTCAAAAGTATGGGAACGCTATTTTCAAACGTAAAAAAACACATCTAGGTTCAATGGACAATATTAAAGGGACACTTTCAAGTTTAATCATTACGTAACTGGTTATCGTTGGAACGCCGCAGGGTCGAACAATGGATAGCGAGCGCGGGTCGAGGTGGGGACGCGGGTGGAACAGCGCGGCACGGTGCGATTCATTGCTTTCCTTATTATTATTACCTTTCCTTATTATATTACCAGTTCTTTTTTAAATATTAAGCACCTAATGTTTTTTATTGATTAAGAAGGAGGATCGACTAATTATTATCCTGTTAAAATATTGCTGGCGACTAACCAGTCGCGCTGTATAATCCTAATTCCGTATTATCCCTGTTATCCTAATACCAATTTGCAGGATTAGGATATATAGGATATATATCCTATAAGTTTAGGTGCCACGTCAAGCGGGCTTTGGTGTGGTGTACTACAGGGTGAATCAATATGTGAACGATGATGATGTATGGAACGCCTCTCTCTTTGCATCCACTGAAAATCGATTGTAACGTTACGGGTCGTCCATTAACTACGTAAGGCGATTTTGAGGATATAAAAAAAGAGTCTTACCCTTAAGCTCACTACTTTCACTACAATGTTTTCCTTCATTGAAAGATCCGGCTTATTGCAGTGTTCGAAGTTACTACGATTCACGCTGGTGTCAGAAAACGGTGCCACTAAGTCCTCGTCGTTTGTAAAGACATTGATTTACAAGCATTTTTAGTGCCGAGAAAACATTAAAACATCGCTGTACAATTTACCTTTTTCCATTGTTGTATTTTGATACCCGAAGAAGTCTCCTAACGTCGCTACAGTTCCAAATAACACAAACACTTATTATTGCATTAAAACTTTGATGACATACATTTGTAATATGTTTGATGAAACACTAGCCATCATTTTCTATAGGAAGATGCATCAATAGAACCTTTAGCAAAATATTATCTTTATTTATTTATTTTACGATCGTCAACATGACAATACACTTATAAATATATAAAAAGTAGGAGTATCGTGATACATTATAAATGTAGTCATATTTAGATACAACGACGGCATGCTCCAAAAATAAATTAAATATTAATAAAACTAAATATTAAACTATTTTACATATTAATACAAAAAAAAAGGAAACAGAAATAGAAATAAAAAACTAAAACTAATTGAATTACAATAATATATTAAAATATTAGGAAAAAAAGAAATACTGAACCGATTAAAACTGTATTCTGTGAAAAGACTGATATGTCTCTATCGCTGTTTTGAAATTATTTCGTTTAGTTGAGAAAATGTCGCACGCTTTATGGAATGAATTATATGACCTAGATATTCTGTTGACCGTAAAGTAAAAGCCTAAATTAGTACATGAATGAGAAATATAAAATGGGACGTATTTATTAGATTTCGGAAGTTTAGCAGGAATATTAAATTTAAAGTGATTAGTAATTAGTGATTATGATATAGAAATACTTATAGTTACAATAAGTTTAGACGGAGGTTTTGGCGGGATCTTTACCTTGTCTTATTTGATTCTATATTTTGTAATATTGGTGGATATTTACATAATATAGTTTGGTTATTGTGCACAAGTGGAGGGAAAATAGTACCATGGAGCATGAATTCTGAGATACCACAAAAACTCTCTCGACAATTCTAATAAGGGGCCATGATCTTGTTAGAGCTTTGTACAAGAAACTTGTAAAATATTACTTACTCAACAATGGCAGTAATAATCTAGAAGATTGGTTCGCAAAAATAAAAAAAATAATAAATATAGACATACCCTTTGTAATAAACAAAAACTTCATTATATGATTAAGGTTCAACGTGGTCGAACGCTTATTCATATGAAAAAGGGCATCAAAAGTAACGTAGAATAGTTTTAAAAACAATAAATTTATTTTTGGCCAGTGATATATATTAGATATATATTTTTTTATTCATTCCGGGTATTTTTAATGCGTCCCACGTATCATGCCAATTTATGACTTATAAAATAATAAGTTATTATTTACGAGCAGCTGCCTCAGTAAAGATAAATAGATTCATATTCAATGTAGAAACTGGTTCTGAACAAACGTCAGTCGATAATAGACATGTGATATATTTTTTACAGACGAGCGGTTTAGGTATGTAATGTATCCGCATTCGACAGCGGCTAGTGACGTGAGGTGAAGCCAAACTAGCACACGGATCCAATTTCGTGGTATCACACAACGAGGTTGTATTACCGATAGATAATTTCTTAAATAAGTTAGAAATACTGCAACATAAATGAGTTATAATGTTAAATTATTCAACTGATCATCATGAAACTCATTGCTCTCGTGTATTTTCTTTTCTATATTTATTATAGTAAATACACTGATAATATAATAGTAAAACAATAGAGTTACAAAGATATGTATAATATAAAATAATCCAGATAATTTAAACGTTAGAACATTATTTTTAACGTTAAAATTATGCCCTGGTATTGCTACAATGGCTATATAATTCAGCATTTGCTGGCTGCTACCTTTGGAAGTGAACCTAGCGCTTATTTTCAGTTTGGCCAAGTGGGTTTGAACATCATAATAATAATAACACTATAGTAATAATAACATTATAAACACTATAAATGCGAAGTTTATATTATGTAAATGTATTATATATAAATAGACATATAATAAATAGGTAAGTCTTATGAATTAAAGAATAAAAAAGATAATAGATTATATCGTCGAGACTTCCAAATTATAGTTTTCAAGAGATAGTTTGAATCTATACTTAATATATAAAGCTGAAGAGTTTATTTGTTTGTATGGTTGAACGCCCTAATCTTAGGAACTACTTTTACTTTTAGATAGCTCATTTATCGAGGAAGGCTTTAAACTATATATCATCACGCTAAGACCAATAGGAGCGGAGCGACAATGAAGAATGTTTTTAAATCGGACATTTTTTTTCCTTTAGACAGCTTTCACTGTGTGTTAGCGTTATATAACGGTGCCATGGTAACGTGGTAATTTTCTATCGCAAACATTTTCAAAGTTTATTTTGAGTTCCTATTCAAAAAGTTTCTATTCTACGTTATTTTTGTTTCCAATTTTTTATTTGTAATCTATTACGTATTATAAAAATAAAGTGTGTGTGTATGTAAAATTAATATAACAACTTTTTGGTGAATGGGTATGCCTACAAATAACAAAAAAACATATTTATATTTCGTCGGTATTTTTATATTATTATATTTTGTCTGTTTGTTTTTTTTTGTTCCGGGTAATCTCCGAAACGGCTGGACCTATTTTAACGGGAATGTTACTAGCAGATAGCCGAAATTATAGCTGTTGACATATTCTATTTTATTTGTCCGCGGCTTCGTCCGCATTGCTATTTGCAAAATGGTTGGACCGATTTTCACGGGGTGTAAACTGGTAGATAGCAGACCTCATAAAAAGAATTGATTTTTTATTCGCCTTCGGCCGCAGTAGAATATCCGAAATGCATTACCTAATTTTTACGGGACTTTCACTGGCAGATAATTCACAATAAAAGAAGCAACTCAGACAATTTATTTTGTTAGCCAAGTCTTCGTAGTGCTATCTCCGAATGGGTTGGACCGTTTTTCACGAGATTTTTACAGGCAGATAAACTAACAAATGACTATTTTATTTTAAACTAGCGTGCTCGGAAGACGTCGTCTCTCCCTGATAATAAAAAAAACCTTAATAAATTATACCTAAACCTTCCCCATGAATCATTCTATCTACTTGTGAAAACGACATGAAAATCCGTTGTGTAATTTTTGAGTTTGTTGTGAACAGATAAACAGACAGACCAGAGGACTTTGTTTTACACTATGTAGTGATGAACTGTTACCTGTTACCTGTGTATTCGTACGTGTGAAATTGATCAAGAATCTATACTTAATATATAAAGCTGAAGAGTTTATTTGTTTGTATGGTTGAACGCCCTAATCTTAGGAACTACTTTTACTTTTAGATAGCTCATTTATCGAGGAAGGCTTTAAACTATATATCATCACGCTAAGACCAATAGGAGCGGAGCGACAATGAAGAATGTTTTTAAATCGGACATTTTTTTTCCTTTAGACAGCTTTCACTGTGTGTTAGCGTTATATAACGGTGCCATGGTAACGTGGTAATTTTCTATCGCAAACATTTTCAAAGTTTATTTTGAGTTCCTATTCAAAAAGTTTCTATTCTACGTTATTTTTGTTTCCAATTTTTTATTTGTAATCTATTACGTATTATAAAAATAAAGTGTGTGTGTATGTAAAATTAATATAACAACTTTTTGGTGAATGGGTATGCATGTACACGTTACATGTTACAGTAGATGGCGTGCGTGTCGTAGTTACAAATGTTTTTGAAAATGCATTTCTGTAATGTACACACTTACTTACAATTTTATATTTCTTTAATACATTTTAAAAAAGCGCGCGCTGATCCGCCGGTAGCAGCTAGTACGAGTATATGTGTTTTTACAAAAGCGAAGCCGCGATCAAAAGCGAATCCCAAATATATTTTTTTAACTGACTACGCTATTTACCTGATGGGACTCTCACAGTTTCACCGGACTACTAAGGCGAACGGTTAAGGCACTTCGCCGCTAAGCAACAAGATCAAGGGTACTAGAGTGGCTTGGGCTCTTGCCTTGGATGTGATACCGCGTATCTATCTAAGCTAAATTAGGGAAAGTGTGCGTGAGCAAAATTCAAAGCTAGACCACGACGGCGTGATCTGTGGTTACTGATCGTTCGCTGCCATTGTTTCGTCGGGAGGATCGGTAAAGATGTTACACTAACGTCTGTTATAACGCGAGGCGTTCAGCATCATCGAATAATTCGTGGCGTATTCCACTAATGGATTGCAAACAAAGACGCCTACTAATAGATCTATAAGTCGTTGTTCGTCCGTCGGCCTACAAGAATCTCGACATTTGTATAAACACAGATTGATTCCAATACGAAAGGATCCAATAGTCAGGAATCCTATGGAGTTCAGATACCGGTCATGAATCAACTAATCTATACTAATATTATAAAGCTGAAGAGTTTGTTTGCTTGAACGCGCTAATCTCAGGAACTACTGGTCCGATTTGAAAAATTCTTTCAGTGTTAGATAGCTTCTTTGTCGAGGAAGACTATATATTATCACGATAAGGTCAATACGAGCGGAGCGCCAATGAAGAATGTTTCAAAATCGGGGTTAACGTACGTATTATTTGATAATATTTCCACCTTCTACGTAAACGAAGTCCCGAGTTAAGGTAGCGTTAGCCCAAAGTAACTATTTCACGCGGACAAAGTCGCGGGCAGAAGCTAGTCCTAGAATATAACACACCTAAGCCTAGTAGCGGGACTTACTATTGGTTTTTGGTGTTCCATGTCTAGTAGCACACAGATGGCACATATCAATTAAGCTCTATCTTATAACAAAGATATCATTTAAAGATATTTCTCTGCAATTAACTACCAATTTTATTATAGTATTCAATGAATCCAATTAACTGAAGCCGGAAAGCTGACGTCGTTGTTTATTAGGGATAAATTAGAACGTCTATACAATCAATCGATGTAATGGAGACTTCCTTCTCATTGAGAATTATCTAGTTTACTATCTCTTTATATTGTAAAGTATTGTGAATAACTGCTAAATTATAATAATTAGTCAATAATTCTTTTTTCAATAATCTATAATCAAAAGTTTTCATCATGGTTACTCAGTTATTTGCCACTTTTTTTTTATTTATATAAATATTTAAAAAAACTATGTCTATATGGAAATTGAAATTAATTATAAATTTGAAACAATCGCCGCTAAGCAACAAGATCAAGGGTACTAGAGTGGCTTGGGCTCTTGCCTTGGATGTGATACCGCGTATCTATCTAAGCTAAATTAGGGAAAGTGTGCGTGAGCAAAATTCAAAGCTAGACCACGACGGCGTGATCTGTGGTTACTGATCGTTCGCTGCCATTGTTTCGTCGGGAGGATCGGTAAAGATGTTACACTAACGTCTGTTATAACGCGAGGCGTTCAGCATCATCGAATAATTCGTGGCGTATTCCACTAATGGATTGCAAACAAAGACGCCTACTAATAGATCTATAAGTCGTTGTTCGTCCGTCGGCCTACAAGAATCTCGACATTTGTATAAACACAGATTGATTCCAATACGAAAGGATCCAATAGTCAGGAATCCTATGGAGTTCAGATACCGGTCATGAATCAACTAATCTATACTAATATTATAAAGCTGAAGAGTTTGTTTGCTTGAACGCGCTAATCTCAGGAACTACTGGTCCGATTTGAAAAATTCTTTCAGTGTTAGATAGCTTCTTTGTCGAGGAAGACTATATATTATCACGATAAGGTCAATACGAGCGGAGCGCCAATGAAGAATGTTTCAAAATCGGGGTTAACGTACGTATTATTTGATAATATTTCCACCTTCTACGTAAACGAAGTCCCGAGTTAAGGTAGCGTTAGCCCAAAGTAACTATTTCACGCGGACAAAGTCGCGGGCAGAAGCTAGTCCTAGAATATAACACACCTAAGCCTAGTAGCGGGACTTACTATTGGTTTTTGGTGTTCCATGTCTAGTAGCACACAGATGGCACATATCAATTAAGCTCTATCTTATAACAAAGATATCATTTAAAGATATTTCTCTGCAATTAACTACCAATTTTATTATAGTATTCAATGAATCCAATTAACTGAAGCCGGAAAGCTGACGTCGTTGTTTATTAGGGATAAATTAGAACGTCTATACAATCAATCGATGTAATGGAGACTTCCTTCTCATTGAGAATTATCTAGTTTACTATCTCTTTATATTGTAAAGTATTGTGAATAACTGCTAAATTATAATAATTAGTCAATAATTCTTTTTTCAATAATCTATAATCAAAAGTTTTCATCATGGTTACTCAGTTATTTGCCACTTTTTTTTTATTTATATAAATATTTAAAAAAACTATGTCTATATGGAAATTGAAATTAATTATAAATTTGAAACAACAAAACAGGCGCTTACATAAGGTGGTAAGGCTCTCAAATTCCTAGTAAATATAACTTTACGAAAATAAAGAACTTTATTGCAACATACGACACAATTTTCAATTAATTTTACACGACACCATGGGTTGGTGGGTGGTATATCTGGATGATATTGAATTAAATGTAGTCCGTACATTATGAGTAATAGTAATATGCCCAGTATTATCGTTTGGAAAAGTATTGGATACACAATAGAATCAAATGATGAATCCAAAACAAAGATGTTTTAATACTACCATTAACTTTTGAAAATGAATTCATTTTTGTTCAAAATTCATCATCAACTACTAAATATAATTACTACATAAGGTTGAACTGCATCGTTGTAACCTGTATTAAATTAATTAATTGTAAACATTAAAATATTGACATTGACTTTGGTAATATTGCTTTAATTTTATGGTAACATGAATTGAAAACAGTCCTGACACCTTAAAATTTTGACATTCATAAGACCAAAGAGAATAATAATTATTTCTGTGGTTCCATAGTACTAGAGATAAATTATTTATCAATTAATTATTAATGTATATAATGAATTTACATATTATATTATTATAAAATTAACCTACAATTTGACCAGTTGATTTCAAGGTCATGTAAGGCATGCAACGTCAGTCATGTTAAAAATATTGAAAAGGTAATTGGAACGTAAAACTAAAATGACGGATGTCAATAAGTCTTTCATTTACATGTGTGTATATATGTTGTGTAAAATTCAAGTAGTAGTGTGAGTAATGCATATTTTAATTAATTTAATGTATTTGTAATTCATTATAATAGTTTTTTCACTTCTCCTCCATATAAACTTTAACGATGCCAAATTTCATGTTCATCCGTTTCGCTTAAAAAGGGGTACAAAGTTTTGGCTTCACGCATTAATATATAAGCTGAGAGAAAAAAATATTTAAATTTCTTAAAACTTTTTAGATTAGAAAAAAGTTGAGGCAAAACTAACTAGCCGGCCCTGCGGATGTTATCCCGCCCTGATGATAAAAAGAACCTTGACAACTTAGAGTATACCTACACCTTTCTCATGAATCACTTTATCTACTGGTAAAAATCGCATGAAAATCCGTTCAGTAGTTTTTGAGTTTATCGTTAACCGACAGAGAGACACACAGACGTGGCAGAGAACTTTGTTTTGATAATATGTAGAGATAATACATCTATTTCTATAATTTATTGCTACTATTTACGTTAAGAATTCTCCGCTAGAGATGAAACAGATAACCATTTTGCATATATCGTAATATTTTGAATAAAATTTATTTAACAGTTATTTAACATTTTTTAACACACAAACAATAACAGATAGACGTTCGCGATAAACTCAAAAACTAATGATCAGATTTTCATGCGGTTATAATTTGTCAAGGCTTTTTTTATTATCAGAACATCACAACGTCTGCCGGGCCCACTAGTCTATACATATAATCTATATATATAAAAATGAATCTGCGTAATGTATGTACGCGCATAACTTCAGTAGCGCCGGCAACAAATTGGAAAATCCTTTTCTTTTGTGTTCGTTAATGCCACGGCAAGGTTTGTATACAAGAAATAATGTAAAAATCGATCAGTTAAATAAAGGTTATTTTGATTAAGATTTCGATGACAAGGGCGTATCAACACCCAAACCTATTAAGAAAAAAACACGTACCACAAAAAGGTTATTTAATTGATAATTGATTAAAATTCACAAACACTATTGGACGCGACTGACGGACGTTGTTTTGATAATAGTTTAGAGGTTAAATCGTGTTTTGTGTGTTTGGATGTGTTTAGAAGTTGGGTCGTGTTTATTGTTAAAAAATCCATCAGTAAGGCGTCAAAATATCGGTCGGCATACGCGTAACGCAAGTCGGGTATACAGCCTTCGAGATAATGAGACGGAAGAAGAGTGATGTCAGCGTTTGGTGGCAAATAGGATGAGAATTTCTCAAGCGAGATCTACCACCTCCCTTATGCGATAGCTGCAAGCTGTTAAATTGAATATTAAAAGAATTACGTAGCAATCAGAACCTCTTTGGAGGTGCGATGATTCTATTGTCTGGTGATTTTCGCCAAACGGTGCCAGTCATTCCCAGATCCACAGCTGCTGATGAAATAAATGCTTGCCTGAAGGTATCAAATTTATAGAGATACGTAAAAAAACTTAAATTAACAACCAATGTGCGAGTGAAGTTGCTAAATGACATGTCGGCAGAAGTGTTTTCACATGCATTATTAGAAATTGGCCGTGGGAGAATTCCTGTTGACGCTTCTACTGGCCTTATTTCATTTCCACCAAATTTTTGTCAATTCACAATTTCAAAGGAAGAATTAATATTAAAAGTGTTCCCAAATATTGGTATGAAATATAAAAATCATGCTTGGTTGAGCGAACGAGCCATTTTAGCAGGAAAAAATAAATACGTAGATGATTTAAATATAAGCATTCAGAGTAAAACTGATGGACAAATACATTCATTTAAGTCGAACGATTCCATTATCGATACAAATGAAGTAGTCAATTATCCAACTGAATTTCTAAATTCATTGGGTTTTCCAGGATTACCACCACAGAATTTACAGTTCAAGATTGGCTCCATGATAATTATGTTACGTAATCTGAATCAACCAAAAGAGTGCAACGGAAAAAGACTTGCTGTTAAAAAAAGTATGAAAACTTTATTGAAGCCACTATAATCGTAGGAAAGTTCAAAGGCAAAAATGTGCTTTTTCGAAGAATACCACACTGCCACTTGACTTTCCTTTTGAATTCAAACGTGTCCATTGCGCCTTACATTCGCAATGATAATTAATAAATCCCAAAGCCAATCGTTAGAAGAATAAACCTTGAATTGCCTTGAATTGAAGTTGTACGTTGCGTGCTCAAGAGTCGACAAACCATTGGTTCTATATGTTTTTTCTTCAAAAGGAAAAACCATAAATATTGTACATTTCAAGGCATTACAATAGAATATAAGAATAATTTTAAGAATAGTATTTATTTACCATAATTGAGTAAATAAGTGTGTGAAATTATTCATAAAATTCATTTAATTTATCGACAAATAAATGTATTCCAATATTTGTCAATAAACAAATGAATATGATTAATGTATTATTTTAGTTTAGTGGTATTAGTTATTTTAACTTTATTTCAATATATGGTCCTATTGAAAACAGAAGCTATTTTTTATTTTTTTTATTTTGTCATAGAACAAAGTTTTTTAGGAATTCAGAAAATATGGCGGCACGAAGGCCGCCGAGTCAGCTAGTAAGAATATAAATCTACCATGTCTGTACTTTTTAGATTGTTGTGAAAAAAATTGTTGCAAGTGTCTTGGAATATACTTATAATATATATATATATATATATAATCATTTTTTTTAATGTCTGTCAGTTTGTTTGTACACGCATCACAACTAAATTACTACGTCCACGATAAAATCTCACCAAATAAATAAAGCACATCTTCAAGTAATATTTGGTCTTTCAAAATAGGTTCATTCTATAAAAAGTTATTTTAATATTAATGACGACGCGACGAGAGAAATGTAGATAAGTAAATGGACTTAATACATTCAGATTGTAGGTGGTAGAGCCACGCTGAAGCTATTACTGGTTTCAACATGAATAGGTCGGTTCGCCCGCGGTACTACCACTCTCATAGAAAACCGATGTGAAGTAACAGTGCTTGCATTCTTGCGTTTCGTTCGGTCAGTCAGAGCGCCGGAAGTCCACCTCCCTCCACCTCTCTCTCCCTCTTCCCCACTAACACAGGCTGGCAATGCAATTGCGCCTCCTCTGGTGTTGCTGGTGTCTATGAACGGTGTTGATCACTTAACATTAGGTGACCAGCCTGTTCGTTTGCATACTATGATATAAAAAAAATATTATTTTATTAGTCACTGTTTTTAACATTAGGTTCCTTCGCAGACGGAGCCGCGGCCACAGCTAGTAACTTTATAAGTTTACATAATAACATTATATTCAAAATCTTAACTGTTATAGCTGTTTCTATCTTATTTCAAATTAGAGCTATAGTTGTTGTTTTAAATTAAAAATATAATAAATTAAACGGATTATTTTTTACGACTTAACAAAGCCTCACTTCCGTCTGCTTAAATTGATTATGGAAATTTAAAATGGAAATGGCATTTAATAAATTATATAGCGCTATCAGAATAAAAATTTCATATACATTTTATTAATAAATCATATTATAATATTCCAATCGTATTTCATTAATGGTCATTCTGAATTATTAAATGTCTTCATTTGACTTTACGACCGACAAAAAATAAGTACGACTTTTCATTGGATCTTGTGATAAAATTTTGTTGCAATATTATACGTTACTAAAAATGTTTATACGTCGTACTAGCTGTACCCGCGGCTCCGTCCGCGTGGAACCTGATGTAAAAAAAATAGTGACTAACAAAATTATCTGAATGTATTAAGCTCATTTACTTATCTACGTTTCTTTCGTACGTAAGTCACGTCGTCATTAAAATTATAATAACTTTTGATTGAATGAACCGATTTTAATGAAACCAAGACTAAATGTTACTCGAGGATATGCTTTATGACTTTCTTGACGACGCTTTATCGTAAACGTAGTACCTTAGTAGTGATGCTTGTTCAAACAGACAGACAGATAGAAAGATAGGCATTTTTTTAAATGATTAAAATATATTTTATTACTTATTCCCAGACACTTTTAACAATTTTTTTCACAAAAATCTAAAAAGTACAGACTCCTTAGATTTATCTATATATCCAGAACGGCTGGGCCGATTTAGTGGATTTTGGTTTTGAAATGTTTGTCGTTGTCCAGGAAAGGTTTAAACGGTGAGAAAATATTGAAAAATAGCGAGGAAGATAGTAAAAACAACAACTTAATTTTCCCATATAAATTGTTCTACCTACTTTTCTGTCAAACTTTTGACGTTCTTCCCTTCTATTCGGTAGACTTACTCGGTTCTCAGATTATCGCCTATTGAAATTTTAATATTTTGATGGTTGTCATTGTTGATTCGTTCAGAAATTTTTGTCATTGTAATTTTATTGGCAAATTAAAAAAGTCTTTATTATGCCATTTCACACACACAATATCTGTTTTGTGGAATACGTAAAAAAAATATTTCTGATGATGTCAGTTGGTTGTCGAATGTTTATATTTCTGTCGTCTGTCGAAAGTCAGGCGAAAGGTTATAAATTTACCTATCATTCTGTCACCATTATACCGTTATTAAAATCTTCTATTCATCAGTTTGTAAGTGCGTGAGAAATTTATTTACTGTTATTGTTTGAAAATGCCAAGGAAAATACGAGCTGACATAGGTCCTTAGACTTAGTAAAGTTTAGGTAGACTTTGTTATCGCTATAGAAGCCAAAAATAATCTTTTTACAATTTTTGTCTGTCTGTCTGTCTGTCCCTGTGAACACGCATCACGCTGAAAGTACTGAACTGATTTTAACGAAACTTGACAGAGTAATAACTAATATTACAAGGTTACATTTAGGATACTTTTTGTCCCATAAAACGTAAAGGTTCTCCAGAATAACGGACGACAGTAAAAAAATTGTAGTTAATGAAATACTTGACTGATTTTGGTTTTTTTTTTTTGCTATATATAGCAGACAGATTAGCTATAAATTTAAGATATATTGAAACGAAGTTCCTTATTGCGCGTTACACTCTTTGAGCGGATGAGGGCTAGACCGAAAAAAGTGTAATAAGACTATTTTGCGGTTTTTTTTGTTTTTAATACAAGTGCCAGCAACGTTGAAAGAATAAAATTTTTAGAAAACCTGGTTCTTTAATATATATTTCTTTATGCTCTTCCAAAAAAGGTTCAGGACACCTGGTTCCGGTAAACGTTGTGTTTATTCATGCGCATCACATCTTTAAATATAAAAATAATGATTTTTAAATAATTTTAGGAAACTTTTTTTTCAGTAATACTTTCTTATTAAACGTTGAAACGTTAAAAACGTGAATTAATCACTGCCAGACAATTTGGTTATTGACAATAATTTGCCCGATGATATTATTTATAAATAAAAATAATTCATTTTAGAGCATTTTATTTTTTCCACTGCAAAGAACGTATTTAATTTTATTCAACCATTATGATATTAAGATTTCACCTTAAACAATGAAAAACAACGATAAACGTAAACATATGACTTGCTTCTGACGCCATCTTGAATACATGCATCTATAACAGGCGCTGCCACAATTATCGCTATCTTTATCATACAACCAGTGTTGCGCTAAACTATAGCTACGGCTAAGTTATTCTATACATATTACTTTTAATTCGCGCTCTTTTATATCTAAATAAAATAATATTAAAATTACAGCTATCTTAACATAGTTTGAACATACTTTTTTTATTTACAAAAAATAGCATCGGGCACATTATTGTTAATAACAAAAATGTCTGGCAATGATAATTTTATGTTTAAGTAGCGTTTCAAAGTTAGTGAAAAACAAAATATTTTAAGATCATTAAAAATCAATATTTTTGCCTGTAAAGGTGTGATATGCACTAATAAACGCAACGTTTACCGGCAGCGAGGTAGTATAAACATAAAGATATACAGAGTGGATTTTTTTAATGCCACCTGCAGAAGGAAGAAAGAAGTAAGAAAGGAATTTGCATTACAAACACGTGCTATTGCAATCGTCTTATCTAAATAGTACTTAATTTGTCATTTCAATTGATAAATACATCAATGATAAATTATTAATTACTAACATAAGTAACAGAAATAGATGGATCTTTGACTAAAAGTGTTTTAGCTTGACCCATTGAATTTATAAGTACAAATTTCATGGGTTTCCTTTCATTAGATTTACCAAGTATGTTGTAGAGATCTCATCCTTGTGATTGACCCTAACGATCGATGCAATAAAATTATAGGGTATAATTTATACACATTTTAGTCGGTTCGATTGCCGGGTGAAGCAAGAGAATTTTCGAAAATCTTTGATTGCAGTTTTATTTCTTTTCAAAAATAAATAAATGTTTCTTTGGAGTAAAATTTGCTATCTCTTTTATTTAGAGTACTTTTCCTCCAGGTGGCATTAAAAAAATTCACCTTATATAAAAAACTGGCTTATTCATATTCGCTCTCGAAACCGTCGCTAGCTCTTAGACGTATAGTTATAGGCAAGTGACAGTTGATGCGTTGACGCGATGTTTATATCTTTTTAATATTAATATTTTTCTTCAATACAATGGAGTGTGAAAAAGTTTTAATACAAGTTGAAGATAGTTATGATGAAGTAAGTGGTAGAGATGATTATTTAATTTTATTTTTACGTATTATGCATACGCAGAGTCTATATGCAGTAGGTTAGGTGTCGTGAGACAGAAAAAGAGAGAGAGAGAGAGAGTGTAGAGTTCCAACTGGGGGTCCATAGACCACTCAACCTTTTTTTTTACATTACCGCCAATATATATTGGTTTGTTTTTATTTTTATTGAACGCGGTAAATGATGCTCCGAAGGGGTTCTAGTATTTATTTGAAAAGATTTCTCACATACCATCTGGGTATATGTTTGAGTAAGTCCTTTGATAGTTTGAATTCATAATTGGAAACCGTAGATGTTGCTGCAATCGCGATTTATGGTTATTAAGATTTTTCACGTTTAAAAATACAATTGAAACCGTTGATAACCGATTTGGTGCAGACGAAGATGCACGGGTCAGCTAGTGTATATAATATAGGAGACGTATACTTTATTAAGAGCAGCAGACAGTGAACCAAATCGTGTTGATACTTATCTGACCATTAGACAAAGCTTGTTGTGATACTCGTTTGAGGTACCACAAAAAACGTAAAGTATTTATCACTGTATAATATTTTGTATTATTACGTTTTCCTTAATTTTTAACTGTTTGACAATTATTAATGTACGTTATTAATATAATATCTTAAAGGGTAACATATGCATCCTATAATATTTTTATATCCAACTAGTTGACTCGGCCACCCGTTGCTTTGGCTCAGTTATTACATGTTGAATTCAAATTATCATAAAGTATTTGATACTATGGGGAGTCTGCCTAAGTGTACGTCCAGAGCGGAAGTACGCACTAATGTACGGCCTGAGTGCATCTGCGTTCGGCGGTGCGTCCAGTGGCGCATCCAGCGTCCAAGAGCGACGCTCGCGCGCCCCTCAAGACACTCAGGTATTAATGCATACGTTTGAAACGAACGCCGGACGCGACGCTACGCTCGACGCTCGATTATAGCGTCCACTCTGGAGGTACACTAATAACTTGATGCAGAAAAAGCGAGGTTACGTAGTAAATAGATCAGCAGGACTCGTTTACCATAAAATAAACTGGTGTTGAAAATGAAATTCAAAGTTAAAACGTTGCGTCATCTATGAGATATCTATAACAGACGGTCCTACAGTTTTTTGTCAAGAAACTAATTTATAAAGCCGTCTGTGCGAGACTGATGGAACTTAAAATTAATAACAATAATATTGACAATTATTTATAAAATTTATAACAATATTGACAATTATTTATTTTGTAATTAAAAATATTTAGGCCATTAATCGAAATATAAATTATCCTATCTCTCAAGTTGGACTAAATTATACATATGCCAAGATCTCACGAAGATTGGTTGAATAGTTTCGGAGTTCCTCGTGGACAAACATAATAATGACACTGGATTGTTATATATTTAGAAAATAATTGAATGTGTTATTTTTTAAATGTTTATAACATTATTTAATATATGTTCATATGAGATACTTTATATATCAAAGTAACTTATGAAATAACATTGAAATAAATGGGAATTTATATTCAGTATAATATATTTATAAGTCGCTATACAACTCTTTGTCGACCTATGCACATGGCGCGTAAAGAGAGAGAAAAAAAGATCATAATGATTTTTACTCACTTCAAGATTTCTACCGTTCAATTTCTACCACACACACTGTTAAGGAACTGTGTTAAAGAAAATATATTGAGAACTCTTAAGACCTAGATGCATAAAGCCGCACGGAGAGAGAGAGATCGTAACGCTTTTTTCTTACGTGACGATTTCTACCATTCAACTCCTACCGCACGCACTGTTAAGGAAATTCGATAAAAAAATCTTGAAAACTCTTAATAACGAAAATAGATTGAATCCCTTAAATAAGTTTACACGGTGATTAAAATTTAACTATTAGATCAACTTACCTATTCAGAAGCTCCCTGGTAGCTTGCTCAGCAGCGTATGCAGCTTCAGCCAAAGGTTTTACATCTACATTTGTGGCGGCGGCCCTCTGTGCTTTATTCGCAGGTGTATCTCCCTTTAAAGGCTTCCTTAAGTATTCTATTTTCCTCAGGTCTGCTAGAGCAGCCTTCCCTTTCGTTACAGCTTTTGCGATATCTTCTTTGGACGGCGGTTTCCCATCCCAAGGCGGTAATGTCTTATCTAACGGAGACATTTTTTTAAGGAATTTAATTTATTTTGTTGCATAAGTATGGAAAACACAATAAATAACAGTCAGATAAAGACAAAAAATATGAATAAAAAAATTAGATTTTTAAACCAAAATTCGTGTCTACACATGGATAAAGCAACAACTCATATATTCAAAAGTTTATTTACACATCATTAAAAATTGATCATTTGAAATGTAACAAGAATAATTGTAAAAGAAACAAAATTACTAATATAATCTTTAAGGTTAAAATACTTAATAGAATATTAAAATACAATTTACTATATGTATTTATACAGTTATTCAATATAAAAGTAAGTCACTTTATATTGAATGAATGAATGAATTGAGATCAATTGTCTAGTATAGCCATACTCAACGTGCGGCCCGCCGGGTCTTTGTGGTTGGTCCACTACAACACCCTATTAGTCCACCCTATTATACTTTATTTTCAATTATTTTAAATTTCGTGCTCAACAGAAAAACTATGAGCACGCTGAGTAAATTAAATAGATCCGGAATGCGTTCCTTAATGATATAAGGGTTATAACAAGCTTGTTTTATTGGACAACCATTTTTCACTACATTAATACGTTGTTAATTTGAAATTACTTTTTTTATTTAATACCTAAATATTTGTAGCTTGCGGCCCGCGATACCAAGAGTGATACGTGTTTGTGGCCCGTTTAAAAAAAAGGTTGAGTACCTCTGTACGTAGTATGTCTAATTAGGAGTGTTTAGCAGCGAGTTCATTGTACATTGGATCATACGTACAACTAGATTGAAGCAGGACTTAATATTATCATAAGTTTTAAGTATAAATATTGAAGTAAATTGATTTTATTAAATCATTGTTGATATTTATAAAGTTTAGCAACAAGGAAAATAAGTTATGATTATGCAACAATGTGTGAAGAAAAAAGGTCGTGTTGATTTCGTGCCACATAAATATTAAATGTATTTACCGTATATAGTATGAAGAGATGCTGTGTTCATGACCATATTTGTAGCATAATATTTTTGTATAATATCGTGGTGGCCTAGTGGTTTCACCAGTGGTATATCATTCTGATGTCCGCTAGTTCGAACCCCATCATGTAGTATTTTTCGGAATTCGCATACATTTATAAATTTAAATTAACAACACTATCGGTTGGCAATGAAGGAAAACATCGCGAGGAAACCTGAACCTAAGAATAATTATGTATGTAGGAAAACATAAAACAGTGGATTTCTCAGAGTCGCCAATACGTCGTGGTTGGCGTGTTGATTATGCCCATACCTTCTTTCGGGAAGAGGCCTTTGACCATCCAGTAGGTCTCTTATAGGCTGATGATGATGAAATTTTATATGAACGGATTCAATACAATTTGAATGTAGGGATGTAATGGGGCGATCCATTGCTGCAATGTAATTCAAACCAAATTGTTGAATAATTAGATAATTTAATTTGGATTTAATTGAAATAATAATTATACTAGCCTTCTTGTTATTAGTACGACAAAGTGACTGCACTGAGCTTGACGTTAAGCTATTTACCACCTTAAAAAACAGTGATTGCTGAGAGATTGCTAATAGACGCTCTAATGCCGTCATGCAAGTCTCTGTAATATGCGGTAAACCAAAAGAGAGATATGTGTATATGTGCAATAACGATAGAAATGCCATAAGGTATATTTGTACCCTACCAATTAGAAAGTTGCAAGTCTGCATACATCTTACTATTTGGTAAAAGTGCCCAAGTAAAGGTACAGACTTCACGCCAGGTTACAACAGATTTTGAAAAAAATTTATTTTAATTTAGTTCACCATACCTTACTTTCAAACTTATCAAAGTTTCTCACAATATAATATGTATCATCAAACTCTCAAGGTCGTGTTCTGAGGGCAGAGCTAAATCACAAATTTAGATTCATATATTCAATCTTATTTTTATTACAGAAAGACGGAAGTAACAAAAATAGCTTTGACGATATTAAAAAAAAAGTTGCGAAAAATTTTTATCGACCAATTAATTATACAGCATACCAAATTATATATTCTACTAGTGGGCCCGGCGGTCGTAATTTACGCCCTAATAATAAAAAAAAGACCTTGATAAATTGTATAACCTAACCTAAACCTTCCTTTGAATCACTTTATTTACTGGTGAAAATGGCATGAAATTGCGTTCAGTAGTCTTTGAATTCATCGGGAGCAGACAAACAGACAGACGCGCCAAAGGACTATTTTTTATAATATGTAGTGATTTACCCTTCGGTAACACGTGTAAGTTAATTACCGCTAAATATTTTTATATATATATGTATATATAAATATATATATATATTATATATTTATGACAGATGATAATAGACCAACAATGATCTTCATAATAATTATACGTTCAAGCTATGAACCCATGTAATGGGCCGATACCTTGAACCAACAGTAAATTGTATAAAATAGTGAGTGCCTTTTGTTCTTTTAAAGTGCCCAAGAGATTAGACTAACATTTTGAGAATTTCTCTCGACAGTTTTATAAGCACAGTCATGGTGGTCTAGTGGTTTGACCGTTGGAATATCAGATATCCATATGTCCAAACCCTGACATGTACTAACGATTTTTTCGCTATCCGTGTACATTTACTAATTTGATTTGGTAACACTATCGGTTAACAGTGAAGGAAAATATTGTGAGGAAACCTGAACCTGAGAAATGTTCTTGTATTACTACCGTATATATAGAATATATATATAGAATTGTAAATGTCTTAGATTTTGAAATCGCCTATACGTCGTGGGCTATTAAGCTATGCCCGTACCTTCCTTCAGATAGAGGTCTATGGCCCTGCAGTGGGTCTCTTACAGGCTAATGACGGAAATAACATAACACGCACATGTTACATTTATACGAACACAAGAAAAAATTATGTATTCTAACCACACATTTCGGGTGCTTACTAAAGTTACTTTATGGGATACATCAAAATAATGTACTACAGAATTGTATATCTTAAAGAGGCCTATAGCAAAATGCACGCCAGTATATGTCGATCTTGTAATATAATTTGCATATAAAATGTCTATCTACAAATTATAAAACATACCAAATTATATATTCTGTAACACTTGTAAGGTGAGTTTCGTAATTACGTACTACGTACCTATATTTGAAAGTAATAAATAATCTGTTAGTAATATTCCTAAGTTTAAAAATGATTTTACGAATGAACGATTTATGTCTTAGATTACGAGCAAAAATAGAAATGTCAAGACAAAGCTGTAACTATTGCCCAACATCCTGCTAATTCTTATCAAGATTTATTATACTTGACAAAGACATCAAATTAAATGTAATATTCAATCATTATATACAACTATTCAGAGATAACAAGGATGATAACAAAGACTTATTTAAAGTTATATCTAAATTACTATTGAATACTAACAACCGCCAAAGCTATTTCGCACAATAACCTGAGCAAGACAACTGATATTTCATTTTTTTATAATGCCATTGATAGTAAACGAACATGCGGGTCACCTGATGCTAAGTATTCATCGTTATCCACGACACGAGGGGCGTAGGCGACTTCCAACCATGAAGATGACACGGATGGAATTTCAATTTATGGCGAGTAGTTCGGTAATGCAATTCATGCAACTCCGAACAGCTCTTCAGAACACTCTCCGTGGTCGATCTTACAAGGTCACTACGAAGCGCCAAAGAGTCAAGTCTTAAGGAAAGCACCTGGTCGCCGACAATTCGAGCTAATCTACGTTGGATTCGGTCAAAAGGAAATATATGGCATTGAGGCGTTCTGGCCTAGAGATGAGAACAGTATTCCATACGTCGTCGTGAAGTTCATCTCGCTCACTCCTATGAGCCAGCGAGAAGATCGCATCAGGGAAACACCTCGGGCGGTGGCGTCTTCTCCGGTCGCTTCCACGACCTGGTCTCTGGGGCGAGGTGAACTCTTGTTCTAGGAGGACTCCTCTTATGCGATTCTGGAATCATTCTTTTGGCTGGATGAGCCAATGATGAATATAAACTAAGGCTTAATATTCGTATTCGTGTAAGTCGTGTAGTGCGATCTCTTGTGGTTGTTCTTTCATGTGATCTCGCGTGCAGGGGCGCTATCCCTTACACCTTGTATCTGCGTCAATACATCCGCTTTACTATACATATTTGGGATGAGACGTCTGATAAATTCCATGTGTAGACAGACTGGCGCTTTATACAGCTGAACGCGGTGATCCGGTGTGAAATGCCATCTTGCGTTCATTTTATCTGTACATGTGGCTTAAGCCTACAATTTATATTAATTTAATGTGGATACAGGTAACTTACAAGTAATGTTGAAGACTGGAATACCATATATTTCTGCAATTGAAAACCAACTGTATTTATCCCGCTATTAGCCAGAACACTTTATAAATTCATCCACACAAATCAGTTCCATTCAGTCTCAAACGGATTAATAATTATAAATAGTATTTGAAGTTATTCCTCTTTTGGTGCGTTATAAGAAATTGTTTATAATGAATTTTTAACTTGAAACAGAAGACGCGATGTAATAGTCATGTACTAAAGTATTTTTTAAATGAATTCGTTGCTGTCAATACCGGTTATTTTGCCGGAATTTTATGTATAAAAACAGTGTTAAATAAATTCATATCTACGATATAATCAAGTCTCATCATTTGCAAAAGATTCTATTTGTGATATCTATGTTTGTATCGTATCGTAACTAGTAACTATGGTTAGCATCCTGTCGTTGCTTACACTCTAAAACAACAATATATATATCGGACTATCGGGAGGGACACAGCCCGGTGTTATAATTAACAGTTAGCCCTACCTTATCATCATCATCAGCCTGTAAGAGAACCACTGGCAGAGCCATAGGCCTCTTCCCGAAGGAAGGAATGGGTATAATCACCACGTCATCCCACAACGTATTGGCGATTTCCAATTCTAAGAAATCCACATACAGTAGCACTACAAGTACATTTCTCAGGTTCAGGTTTCCTCCACCGTCAGCTGGTAGTGTTAACAATTTAAATTAGTACATAAATGTCCGCGAATTCCGAAAAAATCGTTGATACACGCCGGGGTTCGAACCTGCGGACTTTGGAATAATAATCCACCGGTCAAACCACGAGACCACCACGACTTTCTACCTCAGACATATACATATTTTTATTCGATCGATATGCAGCTCAACGAAACTATAAATTTAATCTAATAAATGAGTCGTTTTAAAAGTAGGTTAATTATTTTGTCGGTTCTATTGAGTAGTGATTCTATCCTAACGATCTTTCTCAGTTTTCAGTAAATAAACTAAACATATCTCAGAAATATTCGTCTATTTACTGTCAGATATTTAACCTTAAACCAAGGAGGTCAAATTTTATTAACAAAATTTAAGAAAAACGAAAGAAATTCGTGCTGAATCTAATTGGAAGAACTTTTTTTTTTATTATTATCGTGGGGAAATCCCTTATGGATATGCCACCTTCTCGGGGGAGAGGGTGGCTTATGTGCGTCTCGCACGGACTAAAACTCCACGGTGTACCGTCCGACCGCATTGTTGGGGCGGCAAGGGATCGAACTATGCTAGTAGGTAGGTGACCGCCGGGCTTCTTCCTAATAGGGAGACAGGCTGGGTACACACCAGCTGCCTCCCCTCGTTCGCCGAACCCATCCCGTCAGGTCCGGCTCCGATGCCTGAGAGGGCCGCTCATAGGGTCATCTTCGCGGGCCCTCTCCGCCGCCTCCTTCTGCGAGATGACGTCCTCAGAACTTAACGTAACCTAACATTAACCTATATTTTTCAAAAAACTTAAACAGAAGTTTATTACTTCAGTAGCAAATTTTAAATGTATGCGTATAGAAAGCCAAACATTTATTATTATTAAGTAGTAATTAAATTATGTACACAAAGCAAAGGCTCCTGTTGTCGAATCAACTTAATAACACATATTCAAAGCTCTGATTATTATGCAAACACTCGGCATATCTGTTATTCAAATTTTTTTATATATATTTTTTTTATTGGTAAAACTTGTTTTTGTATCGATAGATTTTGCATGAAGTTTTACTAGACAAGTTATTGTTTTCATTATAAATATGAGTTGGTAGCTTCCGTCAACTGCTTCTCTCACTATATGAGGAAACGAAAAAAAAACGAACTAGAAAAAACAGGTGACATATTGTCGACCTTGTGGATGACGAGTAGTCTGGTGAAGCTTTTAAGGCCATGCTAGGCTAAAAGCGTAATCAGTTCGAGAAAAAAAAATTGTCGATGAAGTACGACTGTTATTTTATTTTTATAATAGAGACAATAATATACAGAAGAACCTCGGTAAGTCGAAAACCCCTACGAGTCGAAAGAAGTCCTTGTTTCTTTTTCTGGAACCCCCATCGCACATATAACACGAAGCTTGTATCCTCGATAAGTCGAAATTAATATTACCTTACAAGGCACTTTGTTCAGTACATATTTTCCTGTCATAAGTCATATTTATTTCCAACAATATTTTTCACGTATAAACTACTAAATGGATTATAATATTTTTTTATAATAATATAGCTAATAACAGAAGATGTAAGTTATAACGTACATATAAGGACATATAAGGATGTACATATACATGGCAAGCCATTGAGAATGTTACTATGTACAAACTGTTGACCTGTACCTCATGAGGTCTACATTTTTGTATGGCGCTTACTGAACCTGGTAACTGGAACCTTTTGGTAGGTGGTAGAGCCACGCTGAAGCTATCACTGGTTTGAGCATGAATGGGAGGGCTCGCCCGGGGTAGTGCCACCCTCTTATAGAAAACCAACGTGAAGTAACAGTGTTTGCATTGTTGTGTTTCGTTCGATCAGTGAGAGCGCTGGAAGTCCTCCTCCCTCCCCCTCCCCCTCACTCTTCCCACAAACCCAGGCTGGCAACGCACTTTTGACTCTCCTGATGTTGCAAGTGTCTATGGATGGTAGTGATCACTTAACATCAGGTGACCCACTTGTTCGTTTGTCTCCTATGTCCTAAAAAAAAACCTCTGAGAATCGATTATTAACCTACAAAACCTTACGTGACAACCCTTTTTTTACCCCGACTTACCCGTTTAACCCTTTAATTACTCCGATGCCGTCAGCTAAATAAAATTAGTATAAAATATGTGAAGGTTGCTTAGATGAATTATTTACACTGTGTTATTTAAATTACAAATAGTTTAATAATAAAGAGTAACAAGTCAGAAATATTAATATTTGTTGTCCGCCATCTTCTTTGGGCGATAAAAAACAGTATCCAAGGTCCTACATCGTGACGTACATACGTCTATATCAAATATAATTATAATCTATCCGTCAATTAAACAGTGATTGATGAACAAAAAAAAAGTTTTCATATAACTAGTTGGTCCGCTATTTCACGTTAAAATAGTTATGCGTACTACGTCTATATGTGGACCGCTTTTATATTATCTTGACTACTTAACTTTTTTGACACATTACCTCATTCGATTTTTTATTGTTACTGTTTGTACCGTATGGAAACGTTTTATGATATCTAGCGTATATAATACTCAAAAAAGTCCTCTATCTGCCAGTGAAAGACCCGCCGAAATCGGTTTAGCCGTTTCAAAGAATAGTCAGGGCAAATACACACTCCAATTTTATTTATATATGCATATGTTACTTGTCAGATAAAAAAAAACATATGCAAAGGCATTATTTATTATTAATCGAAAATAAACAAGAGTGATGCTAAAAATGAAATAGGAGTAGGTAAATATGTAAATTATTTATTTTCATACAACCTGTATTTTTATATTTATTGATTTTGTAACGGGACCTACAAATATATAAAACGACGAATATATTAAGAATGATTATAGAGACAATTCTATAAGTCGATGGTCAACATCGTCCTACCGTTTTGTTCAACGGTGATATCCTGAGATTTCACATTATTTTTTAAATAGTTGTGCCACGTGACGCGGTTGTGCCGCGATCACTACACCCATAGGGATTTCAAACTATCGCATTTTTATATAATTTATATAACTTTCAACCTAGAGGCTTGAAGCAAGCAAGATAGCAGCTAAAGGCGATATATTGCCGATTTCTCGGTGTACTCAATGCCCTCGCTTTGGCGTGCTAGTATATCAAAAAAAGAATGTATGTTACAAAATATTTATCGAAACGTTCCGGCGGCATTTGCTAGCCGGTTCCTTCTAATCTTAGCATCTTAATATCTACGACTGCATCATTCGAGATTCTAGTCAAACAAGAGGCTATACCTAAATCGGTAAAAAGTCTACTAAATGATACGCGATGCAAATTCGTGGACAACCTTGTACAATAATTAAGAAAAAATACTGGTAATATATTCTGATATTAAAACTGTTATAGGCACGACTATTACGTCAGAGACAAGAATACATATTTTAAATTTTTAATCCTATTTACCGTATATCATAATACGAAATAATAAGTCAGTAGGTATAATCATGGTTGAATATAATATATTATAATTAACTATAATCAGCTTGTTGTTCGGCATAATTAGGATGAGAGTAGTCTGTGTCCTTTGCCTTTCAAATAAAAAATATAACTGTCAAACCGCCATCTTGTTTTACGTTTCGCTTACAAATTCAATAAAAATCAATGATAATATAAAAATGTACAATTAGAGAAACAATAATATGTGCAAATTATGTTGTAGATCATGTGATTAGTCATAAGATAGCGCGAATACTTACAAGTACCAATTTGTAAACTTTACGACCAACAACATACCTTTCAAAGGCCACGTATTTTCGAGAAATGGCTGAATTGCTGGCGAAACAGCTTTCAGGTTCCTTCCCACCATTGTTGAAAGGGGTATAGACGGGATAGTATCGGTGTCATTGTCGGTGCTCGTTCCATTGTCTATGGTGTCTTCTGCGAGATTGTAAGAGACGGTCACGAGCAGCGCCACTCCGAGAATTGCTCTGGTGGTTAGAAAAATGTAAAAATAAGAAGAAAAAACATTTTAACATCTACGATTGATCTCTGAGCAAGGATTGCCCATGCCATATTATTATATAAATCATATTATGATTACACATATGGTAAAGTAGTCCGGTGAAGCTGTTAAGGTCTTGCTAGGCCAATAGCGTAGTCAGTTCGAAAGAAAAAACACATACCTCTGTTCTAAATATTTGTTATTAAATTTGTGGTTTACGGTTAAGTAAAGCGTATAAAAAAGGTCAAGGCAGTCATAAGGACTGCCGACAGGAGTGAAAACTCAAAAAACAATGGAATAAATGTGTTCTCTTTTGAATTTTCATATTCTGTAAAATCCTATCAGTAGAGAAGTATTTATTTCCTAATCGTGTAATCTAATGATATTACTCCAATGCTATTATAACTAAAAAACTGTAGATACGTCATAAGCGTTTCGACAGCGTCTTGTTAAAACTTGGCTAACTAGCTTATTTTTGACGGTTACCCCGTCAATCCGCCAATTCGAAGTATTCCCGTTGGGAGGTGATAGGGGTTACTATTTGTGATAATTTTAATTCCCATATGCATTATGCAAAAGTGAACCATTTTCGAGTTATGTTTTTTTTAGTTTTTTTTTATTATTCAAAATAAGTTAAAAATGTAACATCAAAAATTTATTAAAAAAATAATCAATTTAAATCACACTTTTTCTTCTGATTTATAAAAAACGATTAAATATTGGTTATTTATCAATATTAAAACAACAATTATCGGTCCAAATTTTAAAATACGAGACAAAAGACGATATTATTTAAAAAAAAGTAGATTTTTTTTTTTCAATAAAACCAAAAAAACGCTTTGAATCTTGGCTTGTAAATTATTTTAAAAACAACCGTTTTCTTAGCTCTCCAACAATGAATAAAAACTAGGAAGTTATTTCAAAGAAACTGAAAAAAATATATCACAGAGGAAGCAGGAAAAAAACTATACCCAATGTAAATAAAACAAACAATACAAATTTATAATAAGCTAACACAACATTTATTGATTCTGAGGCGGTACGAAATTCGCCGGGTCAACTATAAAACTACTTATATATCAGGGGGAGCTGCTATCGACCTGCGTCCGTACTATTAACTATGTCGGGGGTGTTAGTAATGACGTCAAACGTCTTTGGCTGAAGTTATCTGTTGTTCGTGTCTCTTGATTATTATTGGCTGTGAGCTCTCACTGAATGCTTTAAGAGGCCACCAACGACTAGATACTGAGCATCCTCGCTCAGAGAGTTGGGTTAGTCACGTCTACGGATAATTCGTCGTAACTATACTCAGTGTTGTGTTTCTGTATCGGCTATTTTGTTTTTTATTATAGCACGGTAAAATGACTGCACTGTGCCTGATGGTAAGCACAGTACAATCCAAAAACAATGGCGACTACCGAGTGATACACTATCCATCCGCAGAAGCGAATCGCTATGACGGGCTTTTTCGCCATACACGTGGTGGTTGCGACTCAGTTACGCTGTAGAACCCTACCACCGCGCTTTCGCCATTGCCTCGTTCGTTATTCAGCAGGGTGCACCACGTGCAGGTGAGGTTGGCTTGAGTGTCTCAAGTGTTAGATGTTATTCGACACCCCTTACACCCGTTTTATTCTATTGTTCTTGGTGGATTCATCGATCAAATCATAACCATAACGTCACTATGGATGACGTCATACTTCTACATAGACGCCATTTTATCCTCGCCCCGAGATATATAAAGCAAAGAAAAATCATTATTAAAGTCGAAATAATGTATTTCGGACGCATATATTGCTAACGCTAACATACATCAATATGTATTGCTAACATACCTAATATGTATTGCTAACCTATTGAATACCGACTTGTACATGTTAGAATTTTCTATAGTAAAGTCCGCAGCGTTTCACATATTTTTTCGTGTTCATTATCAAATTACAATATGGAATGGGGTGTTAAAGAACATAGGATTGCAGTGATTGCACAAAGTGGGTGGGTATGGAGCCGTCGGTCATATTCCAGACACTTCAAAAGCTTGGTATCAGCCGTATGTTCGTATATCGTACTATCAACAGATACAACAGCACTTCCTCTATCGAAGACCAGAAAAGATCGGAGCGGCCGCGTGCTGTTAGAACTACAAAGGTTGTTAATGCTGTTAAAGCTAGAATTCGTCGAAACCCCATTAGGAAGCAAAAAATATTATCGCAGGAAATGAAGATTCCCTCTAGGACTCTGTTGCGTATTGTAAAACAAGATCTGAAGCTCGGTGCTTATCGTCGATATATAGGACATGCCCTAAATCAGTCTTTACAATTAAAGAAAGTGGATCGATCAAAACGCTTTCTGTCGCGATACGCAGGTGAAAAACAGAGAAATATCCTCATTACCGATGAAAAAAAATTCACGTTTAAAGAACACTACAATAAGCAAAATGATAAATTGTACGCTCACAGTTCTAAAGAAGCCGCTCAAGTGGTCGGAAAGGTACAATGTGGTCATCATCCTGTGTCAGTGATGGTTTGGTGGGGCGTGTCTTATCAAAGAGTCACAAAATTCTATCTAATTCGTTTGGACTGCGATGTTGTGTAGACGTGTTTACTCTGTCCGTTTATTTATTTACAAAATCAGTATTTCATTAAAAATTCAGTGTGTTAAATTCAAGCATAGTACCAGGACTACATAAACAGTAGTAAGTCACCGAGCAATTACTCACAATAAGTAAATGAGATAGATAACAATGACAACATAAGTAATTAGAGTGAGTCCACCGTTTATTTATCACCTAACTTGAAAGGGGCGTATCCAACCCCAGCGCCTTCTTCTGCGTATGCACATTAGTAAAATTATTGTGTATTCATTATTTTTATCTATCTGTTTTCGTGACGTCAATAATATATAAACGTGAAGTATTTAGGCCTACCTCCGCCGTCAGAACTTCTAACACAGTCTTATGCTGTTACAACGAACTCCACCACAGTCTCCTAACGTAACGTGGAAGAACAAACATCAAAGAATAGCAGAGGGAGAAAAAAACATGAAGATATCGACCTAAATTACGTAATGTCTGAAATGAAAAGTATGTTCAAAGTGTGGCAAGAACAGCAAAATACGAAGCTCGAAACTTTAGAAAAAATGGTGGAAGAAATTGGTGAAAGAACAAAATAATGTTATAACTACTTCAATAGAATTTATTTCCAGGCAATATGATGATATAAAATCAAAAATCGAAATTATCGAAAAGGAAAAACGTGATAATTTAAGTCATATTCTCACTCTGGAGGAGAAAATTGACTCTCTTGAGAGGAATTTACGGCAGTTCAATCTTGAGGTAAGAAGCCTACCTATGAAGAAGGTGGAAAGTAAAGAATACCTCACATAACTTATAATAAATGCTGGGAAATCATTAAATGTAACCATCCAGTCGTCTGATATAAGTGATATATACCGAATACTCGGAAAAAAAGGCTCCACGAAAACGGTGATAGTCAGATTAACCAAAGGAAAAAATTCTGCAAACCTATAAAAAATATAACAAAGAACATAAAGATAATAAGTTCGACAGCTCTAAATTGAAGGTAGATGGCGGACCAACGCCTTTATTCTTTGCGGAACACCTCACAAATAAAATGAATAGACTTTATTACCTGTCTCGTAACTTTGTTAAAACGAATGGTTACGATTTCTGTTGGGACACACATGGTAAAATATATATTCGTGAAAAAGAAGGCTGTCCTTCGGTACTCATCCAAAACGAACGTGATTTGACGGTACTAACTAAGTGACTATTTAATAACGACATTAATCTATATTATGATGTTTTTATTACTTCGGAAATCATATCTTTTTCTCTGCTTTATTCTGTTAATTACATATATTTCAATAACATTAATGCACGCGCTACCGAACACTCATTCATTAGTAATCACTACACATTACTGTACACACAAACTACATCCTACTCATGCTGTATAATTCGTACTCATAAAGTTTCTTATGAACTAAATATACTACTTTCGGTATATTTATTTTATGACAGATTGAATCTTCAGTCCTGTTGTTCTCCAAGTTTATTACATATTTCTAAATGGCTACTATAAATAATATGAATTATGAAATTGAGTCTATTTCGGGGGCTTTGTCATATAAGTGCTTACCAGAACGTTGCAGAGACTACATGACTGATTATAAATCACCCCTTAATGTATTACATTTAAATATCCGTAGTCTTGGATTTGTATTTTAATCACTTAATGGTTTTATTATCGAGAATAAACATCCAATGTGACATTATTGTTCTCTCTGAATGCTGGTTATCTAAATTAGATAGTATTCCTAAATTGGATAATTATAGTAGTCATAGTTCAGTATTTATCAACCAAAACGACGGGGTGGTCATCTATTATAGATCAAATATTCCGTTCCAAATTTCGGAACCGAAAATTATTGGAGCTAATTGTCTCTTACTAACATTTAAACAATCTCTCGCAATAATCGCAGTTTATCGAACACCCTCAATCTTGAATACAACTGATTTCATTGCTAGTCTAAACGATTTATTATCCACTTGTACAAAGTATACTACGTTAGCCATAATAGGTGACCTTAATATTAACATCTCATCCGATAGCAACGATCGTAACTCTAATGATTACCTTAACATGACGGCCTCACATTCTATGCTTCCAGCCTATTTGACTCCGACACGTGGTAATAATTGTATAGATCATGTTATAATAAAATCCCCTCAAAAAGCTACAACGATTATTATCGAAATCTGTATTACTGATCATTACCCAGTGCTATTTTGTACTGACTTACATTTTCACAATACAAGGCAATCCTCTACGAAATCACGTACAAATATATCAGCTGTTGTAGAAACACTCGGAAAAACAGACTTTTCTTTCTTATTTCATATGTCAGATGCTAACGAAGTTGCTGACGCAATTATTGGTACGATTTCGAATGTTATAGAGTCCCACTCTCAAGTGATAAAGGTTCCTTACAAAAAAGTAATCATTAAGCCTTGGATAACACAAGGACTATTGAGATGTATACAAAACTGTGATAAATTACATATTAAAGTAAGAAAATACCCAGACAACCAAATTCTTAAAGTTAAGTATAATAGATATCGTACCTTCTGTAACAATTTACTACATAAGATAAAATGTACTTATGAAAGTAATCAGCTTATAAATGCAAAGGGTAATGCTAAAACTACCTGGGACACCATAAAAAAAATTGTTAACTTACACGACAGCTCATCGTCGGCTAAAGAGTTACTAACTATTTCTTGTAATCCTCAGTCCTCGATCGATGAAGTCAATAATTATTTTGCAAACATTGGTAAAAAAATTACAGACAGTTTTGTTCCACAAACTACCAGTGTTCCCATTGTCCATACTAGTTCGCAATCTATGGTTTTGTTAAGTACTGACTGTAAAGAAGTTGAAACTATATTACTCAATCTACGTAGTAATAGTGCTATTGGGTGGGATGGTATCTCAACTACAATTCTTAAAGTTTCAAGTTCTGCTATTATCGAGCAATTAACATTCCTTTTTAATCTTTGTCTGAACACTGGTATATTCCCAAATTCATTTAAGCGTGCCCTAGTGCATCCTGTTTTTAAAGGTGGAGATAGATACAATATTAATAATTACAGACCAATTTCTATTCTTCCTGCATTGTCAAAGATCCTAGAGAGAATTTTAAATAATCGGCTAGTACGTTTCTTAACGCATAATCATATTTTCTCACCTAATCAATATGGGTTTAGATCTGGATTATCTATAGAACATGCAGTTCTTGAACTTACAAATAAGATTGTTAAAAATTTAGACTCTAAGATCTATACTGTCGGGATCTTCTTAGATCTGAAAAAAGCCTTCGATACTGTATCGATCTCAATCCTACTCGATAAGATGGCAGCTCTCGGTATACGTGGTCATGTGAATGATATTTTTAAAGACTATCTTACGAATCGACGTCAATGTGTTAAAATAGAAGATCAAATTAGTGTCAGTGAGCCTGTAACTGTGGGTATTCCGCAAGGTAGCATTTTAGGACCAACCCTATTTTTAATTTATGTGAACGATTTATGTTCAATGAATATACCATATTGTTCCATATATTCTTATACAGATGACACTGCGATGATCTTTGATGGATGCACGTGGGAAGACGCACAAGAGAATGCGGAAAACCCCTTAAATATGGTAGTTAAATGGTTATCATCAAATGCGCTTAAGATAATGTAGAAAAGACAAATTTTATTACATTCTCCTCTTGCAAACTAGTTCAACCCAAACATGATGATAGCTTCAAAATAATTGCACACGCCTGCAACAAAACATCTCATATGGACTTATGTAATTGTGTTCCATTAACACGAATAGACTGCACTAAATATCTAGGTATTCAAATAGACAGCACACTTACTTGGAAAATACACATTTCAAGTTTAATCACTCGCACCCGAAAACTTATATATATATTTAAGAAATTAAGGTCTGTTGCACATACAACAACACTCCGGATGGTTTATTATTCCCTAGCTCAGTCAATTTTGTCCTATTGCATATCCGCCTGGGGAGGTGCATGTAGGACAATTCTGTTACAACTGGAACGAGCACAAAGAGCTATCTTAAAGGTTATGTATAATAAACCTTTTCTATACCCTACCACTACATTATATTCTGAGTGTAAAGTTTTATCTGTAAGAGGTTTATTTGTGCTCCATACAGCTATATTTAAGCATGCTATGTTATCCTTCTCCCCAACCTTAAATGTAAATCGGAGACGTGGCCGTGTTTGTAAAGTAGAACCCCACCGGACTGCTCTTGCAGCACGACATTTTTGTATCCTGGGTTCCCGAATTTATAATAAGATTAACAAACTTATTTATATTTTTGGTCGACCCAAGTACATTGTAAAAAAATTGATCAGTAAGTGGCTCTACGACTTAAAGTACACAGAAATTGAAGATCTCCTTAAACCATAATATGCAGCATGATTGTCCTTAGTCCTTAGTTACAATGAGACACACACATATACACTTACACATGTACAACTTATTCACACACGCATCCTACACACCCATACACACACGCACACTTAAACATACGCACACATAAACTAGTGCACAAGTATTTTGTACTTTATTAAATTATATTAAATCTAGTATGTGCATTTAAGTTCATATGGTGGGCGTTGACATCTGTGATACAGTTGAACACCGATGTCAACGATAATTACTATTGGTACGATGATAAACTAGTGTACTTAATACATAGGTTATTCAATTAAATTCAGTGTCATAGATTAAGTAACTATCTTTGTCATTTGCTTTGTTTTTAATAAAAAAATTTTTTTTTTTATAAATGTTATTATTATTATAATTACGTTTTTGTGAAAAAGGAGTGAAAACTTCAGCTAAAGTACCTGTATCAAGATACAGTCTTGGATCATGTTGTGAAACCTCTCAGCAATACACTTTTTGAAAATATACCGTGGACTTTCCAATAGCACTCTGCACCTGGTCACAAGGCACGAACTACCCAAGCCTGGCTTGAAACCAACATTCCGGACTTTATAAGAGCTGAAGACTGGCTTTCATCTAGCCCAGACCTCAACCCTTTAGACTTCAAATTATGGTCAGTTTTAGAGGACATGGCCTGCTCTAAAGGACACGGCGACATTGAGTCTCTTAAAAAATCTTTGGGGCAAGCAGTTGCGAAATTTCCCTTGGAAACAGTGCGTAAATCCATAGATTCGCGGCCAAACAGATTAAAAGCATATATAAAAGCCAAAGGTGGCCATTTCGAATAGAATATTTTTTAATTTTTTGCTGAGGCAAATAAATATGTAGGTATAAATTTTAATAATATTACATTGCTTCATTTGCAAATTTCAAATGCATTTTCATTTGTAACAGAATTCATGGCCAGACTAGGTATACTCGTATAATGAAAACAAGCGAAGACTGGTTTTTTTTTTACAACAAATTTAAAAATAAAGTTGGTCGTCACCGGACGCCAAGCAAATGTGAAACATTTAAGTTATTTTAATATTAGAATTTATGATTAAAAAAGTATCATCTATACTATAGTCGGATAGAAATAGTACATAATTCACACAGAGAAGGAATATAATACACACACACACCCAAGAGTGTTATGATCGCTTGTATAGAAGGGTCATGACGGCTTAAAAGAGCGTCATACTATTTGTCGTGACGACATATTATCACAAGGCGTGGTAATAGATATTTTACGTCAAAAAGTGTTATTTGAACTTACATTATGCCGACGCATAAAGCACACTGTATGTGATGCAGCCGCTTCTGGTAACGTCTCCTGAGGCTGGATTCGAAAACGTAGGATGGCTCCACGAGCGGGGTGCGCTCTGTGCTTGTTGACGGACGTTGTTGCATTGTCACCTATAAACAAAAACATTGCGTGGAAGAAGTGAACTTATACGTATTAAATTACATATATAATGAGTGTTCGAATAATACTCTTAAATATCATTGAAAAATACTAAAAATTAAAAAAATATTTAATTCTCAATCTATTTTCATGAAATGTTGTACAAGAGATTTATATGTCATTCCCTAAATTAATAGTGTTGAAGAATTGTCAACAGTACTCTTAGGAATAGTAATTTTTTTTAAATTAAAATAAATCTTTTTGATGCAATGATGGTTCATTTTTAGTGTATTCAGATACCGCTACCATCGGCGTAAGTTCGAAACCTTAAGAATTAGTAGGAGTTTTTGGTGAAGAAAAACATGCATGAAACCATAGATAAAGATGGTGGTAGAGCTTTTTGTAAGCCAATCGGATAGATTTTTTTTATCCTATGATGGTAGCAAACAAGCATGCGGGCCGCCTGATGCTAAGCAATCTTCGCAGCCTATGGACGCTTGCAACAGATGTCTACAAGCGCGTTGCCAACCCTTAAATACGTATTTATTTTCTCCTTGAAGAACTCCATACTGCAGTCTCCAGGAAAAACCTCAGCAGGAAGCGGAATCGGAGCGTTCGTGGAAGGATCGTCCGAGACCATTTCGGTTTCAATGTACGATGATGAATTCCTTGCCGATGACAAGTGGTACGATGGTGGAAAGTAGCTACAGGCATCGAAGAATTCCTCGGCTACCAGCTACCAAACTCAAGTTGCAAATCTGTCGCCAAGAACCTATGGATGTGTTCCGGCAACTTGAGAACCAGCCTCTTCTAGATTTACCGTGTTTACTATCTTAGACCACATTGGCATTTAACATCAGATGATTATGGTCAAAGCCTAAAGCATATAAAGTATTTAAAAAAAAGATTTATAAAATCCAATAACATTTGGCCGATCATCACCAGCTGTTTTATCATTAAGAGTGCTCTTATGTTGTCTATCTTACTAGAACTCACTACTAGATGACGCTACAGGCAGTTGTTTGTATAATAACTAATATAATAGCGAGTTGTCGCTTATTATTGTTAAGTTACACATTTTGTACGTGTATAAATTTCGCACTTAGAAGTACATGGGCTTGAGTTAATATAACTGATTCTAACTTAGGCCCTTAGATTTTGAAGTTGAATACTTATGAGATACGCAATAATTGACTATTGTGTCGACACCTGAATAGAAACCTATAAAGTATTTTTTTTAAATATTATTTCTCTGTTTTCCAGGAACTTAAGTTCACGTAAATTGTCTCAGCGAGTAATAAATTGTAAGAATTATTAATAACTAGTTGTGCCCGCGACTCCGTCCGCGTGGAATCTAATGTAAAAAAAACAGTGAGTAATAAAAGCTTCTGAAGGTATTAAATCTATTTACCTTTCTAATTTTCCCGCGTTCTCAAGTCGCGTCCTCATTAAAATCACAATAACTTTTGATAAAGTGAACCAATTTTAAAGAATACCAAGACTAAATGTTACTCGAGTGTATGCTTTATGATTTTCTAGGTAAGGTTTTATCGTGAATTTTACCAGTGGTGCGTGTTCAAACAAACAGACAGACAGAGATTTCTAAAAAATAAACATTTTTGTTAACAACAGATTTTCATGAAATTTTTGACAAGAGAAATCATTTCAAAAATGATGTTCCATAAAAATATGAGTAATTCTTTTAAACATAATAAAATATATAATAAAGAGTCGCAACCGCACGAAAAAAGCGCTCGAAGCAGCGGGTAAAACTAGGTTTTAAACAAATTTTATACACAGGAAGTATTTATACGGTATTCCAAAATGAATATATATTTAAAAATGAAAATTGAATCCAATAAATCATTCCAGAATTTATAGCCTATTATCAGAAATCATAAAATAAGATAATATTTTATTAAATTAAAATAACGAGTAAAACATAATTACTAAATTTAAAAAAACGTGTGTTGACCCGCGGGCAACAATTATAAGCAATAACTAATAACTGGTAAATCTATACAACCAGTTTTTAGTTAGATCTAGGATCAGATAGTTTATGAGCAAATATATATTTTATTACGAAAAAGTTTGGTGGTCTTGAATGTGGCTAGATAAACAAATTTTGTAATTGGCACAGTAGATCATGGTGTTCAAGTAGGAGAAATTTATATTCATTTTTAGTGGATGCACAGACAGAGGTGTATACCAGACATCAAACCCGCTTGACATGGCGCTTAATCTTACAATCCGGTAAATCATTAATATGCTTTGGGACTTTGTTGTAAAACCTAACACTTTTACACAAAAAACTGTTACTGGTTCTACTGAGTATGAAACTTGGGAGACCAGTTTATCACAGTTTCTAGTATTTAGAATGAGATGTATATGAGAATGAGAAGTATGTGATATAGATTCCTGTTTTCACTATGCAGATTTTTCGATATACGCTGATGATACCAATATACTTATTACTGTGCTATTGAAGACTGCATTTAACTACAGCAGGATTTAAACAAGCTATATGATACATTACATACCTATAAGAGGAAAACTAAAAATGCCATCAAATACGAGTCTCAGTAACATCATTTTATTAAGTCTTGCGTTACAGACCTAGGAGTAAAGATAGATAATAAATTGTCATTCAACGATCATTATGAATATATAAATAATTTCAAAGATATTTAAGATGTTATCTTCTTTAAATATTATATTCTTTATTTTTTTACACAGCATCTTAGAATTAGATCACAGATATGGACCTTACGTTATGCTATTTACATTAATAGAATCGAAAATATTGAGAAAAAAAAATCTGAGTTTTCCCAAAATACGTGGCATGCTTCTATCAACAGTTAAACATGAGAATCTTTGTGACCTAAATATGTTAAATCAAATCAATTTAGGCCCTGAGAATGCACTTATGAACTTCAAAACCACAACCGGCAAGAAACTCGATCTGGTTTATCTTTTCATTATACATAACAAACTTTTTTATTATTACAACATAATAGACATACATTTACATTCGTTTTTGGCGGATGCACAGAGAGAGGCGTCATTTCCAGACGTCACCATCGTTCACATATTAATCCACTCTATAATAGTCTTTATGTAAGACCCGCTTGACATAACACTGGAACTTACTATTGTTATAAAATCTAACACTATTACCTGTGAGCCCGAAACATGGAGTGACCAGTGTTAAATCTGTAACAGAGACGATTCGTTGCAGATTTGATGTTCTGGTCTGGTATAATATATTAAACGATCAAATAGATTGTGAACATCTGGTGGAACATATAGGAATGAGAGTTACCTAAAAATATTATTAGATATAAACGTTTTCCATGAGAGTAATAGTGGATCTTTTAAAGCGGAAGTCATAAAAAGTATTTTTAACCTTACTTTATTATTATTATTTACTTATTTTTGGTAACCAATCTTCTAGTAGATTATTACTACCATTGCCGAGAAGGTAATGTTACGTAAGGTAATATTACAAGTTTTTTGCGATCATTTTAATGTACTAACAAGATGGTGGTCGTCTTGTTAGAACTTTCCGGAGAGTTTTTGTGGCAAGTCAGATTTCATGATCCGCAGTATTATGTCCCATCTACTTGTGCACAATAATCAAACTATGTTATGTAAAACACCACCAATATTACAAAATATAGAGTGGAAAAACACAAGATTTTGAATAAAATACAAAATCCACTACACGAGATTCCAAGATCCCGCTAGAAACTCCTACTGTTCTAATTATTTGTAGTTATTTCTGTTTTATTATTATTCCATTGTCTTCACTCATATGTTATTTAATTTATTTGTAGTTTAAAGAAGAAGTCTTTTTACTTAGAATATCAATGAAATAACCCAATAAAAATGTGTATAGATTATATAAACTGAAGTGTAAATAGTTTTTATTCTATTTTCTTAATTATATCTTATATTATACTCCTGATTATTCATTTAGTTTTGTATTTATGGCTGTAACAGAATTTTCAATTCCTCTTTTAATGCTTTAAAGCGTTAACTCGTAATCAGATTAACAAAGTTGGAAATCGTAAACTTTTATTTAACATTCAAATAGAAAAAGAGTTATGTATTTTAAAAAATATATGGAGGAAAGATTATTAATTTAGATATTGTTAATGACATCTATAAATATAATAAGAATGTAAATCTAAAATGCTTATAGTTTTTAGACTTTTGTGAATAAAATTCTTGCAGATGTCTAGGAATCTATATATATATATATATAATTTATTACAAGAACTGGTAATAATATTAAATGCATCCAGACCCGCAGGCCTTCTAGTACATATATATATATAAGAATATAAATCTAACGTGCCTGTACTTCTTGGATAAGTGTATTTTTTTTAGAAATAATTTTCTGTCTTTTTATTTGAACACGCATCAATGCTAAAATACTGCGTGCTCGAGTAACATTTTGTCTTGATTTCATTAAAATCGGTTCACTCTATCAAAAGTTATTGTAATTTTAATGACGACGCGACTTAAGTACGAGAGACAAGTTAATAAGTAAATGGACTTAATATACTCGGATGATTTTATTAGTCACTGTTTACATTGGGTTCGACGCGGACGGAGTCGCGGGCACAACTAGCTATAAATATGAATATGAGTTTGTTTGTTTATAACGCTTTGACTATGCAATCGATCATCATGACATGTTTCATACATGTTGTAAGGAGTACAGAAAAGGACAGAGTACCTATCATACAGAAAAAAGAAAACAGTTCCAGAGAGATAAGTTTAATCTATACTAACACGAGCGAAGCCGCGGGTAGAAGCGAGATTAATATAAATATGTAACGTAAAAGCTAACAAGATTACTCAATTGATATACGTTTGCCCAGAACGGCTTCTTTTACAAATCTTGAAAAATATTGAACCAGTTTTGTAGCGTAATTTTTTTTAAATGTCAATTTTATGATTTTTTTCTCAAAATCGGCAAAATTGTAAAAGTTCTCCATATTTTGGCCCACTCTCTAAATTGTCGATTTTCTCACATAAATATACATTTTGTTAGTTTTATTCTATGTTATTTGCAAAGAATAGATCTGTTAGCAGTAGTATAGCATAACCACGAATTAAAAGTGATATTACTATTAAAAATATTTCGAAAAATTTGGGTAATGTTACACGGTTTTCCGGTATACGGTAACCTCTAATTTTTGGCAGTAAAATATATTAACATAATTATAGTTTATGAGAATTATTTTTTTATCAAACGTATGGTAATGTTTTTTTTACAGAATAGTAACAAATATGAATGAGGTTGTAGAACGAGTTTTATGCCTATTTTATCGATAATTTACAAGATTACGCAACGAAACGAACTTTGTTAAATTTAGAAATGTTTAGAAGTATATATTGGTAGATTATGTTGTAGCTAGTTACCACCCTCGAGTTGAAGGCCTGTTGGCAAGTTCCTATATGAGTTGTTCTGGCAGCTGCCCTCGATAGCCAGTTCTCAAGTATATATGGGGCATTCCACGCGAAATTGGAAAATTTCAATTTTTTTTTATTACCTCAATTGTGTGATATGTTTAGTACCCCCTCACAATTACCCTCGTGATAAATTTTGAAATATTTTTTTTTGCTCTTTCAAAAGATATCGAAGAATACATTAATCTCTAATCTTCTATACATATAATAAAAATGAAGTGACTGTATGTAGTATCAAAATGTAAATTTTTGACTGATTGGGTATGAAAGTATACACGGTTCTGATAACAAAAATGCAATTCTTAAAATTTTTGTCGGTCTGTCTGTCTGTTTGTTCCGGCTAATCTCCGAAACCGCTGAACCTGACCGGAATTTCACTGGCAGGTAGCTGAAATTACAGCGGGTTACTTAGGCTACTCCAAATTAGACTAACTATTAACCGCGGCTTCGTCTGCAATCTCCAATCTCCAAATCGTCTGCAATCTTCAAAATGGTTGGACCGATTTTCACGGAACTTTCACCAGCAGATAGCGGACATCATAGCAAGTAATTTAGTCTATTTTAATGTAGACTAGCTGTTAACCGTGGCTTCGCCAGCAATACTATCTCCCAAACAGTTAGTCCCGTCTTCACGAAACTTACACGACAGATATGTGATTTTATAAAAAGTAATTCACGAAATTTTAGTTTATACTAGCTGTTAACCGTGGCTTCGCCTGCAGTGCTATCTCCAAAACGGTTTGACCAATCTTCACGAAACTTTCACTGGCAAATAGCTGACTTTATAAAAACTAATTCAAGCAATTTTAATTTATACTAGCTATTACCCGTGGCTTCACCCGCAGTGCTATCTCCAAAATGGTTAGATATATTTTCACGGGACTTACACTGGTAGGTAGCGAGCCTTATAAAAAGTAATTGAGGTTATTCTATTTTGGACTAGCTGTTACCCGCGACTTTGTCTACATAAATTTAGCAAGATTTCAAGTCATTCTTTATTTTTAATGAGAGAAATAATTATCAGCTTATTGTTTACAATTCAACATTATAATTATTAATAATTTTAATGATATAGTGGTCTTCCTAATAGGATCTTAGATTATAAACGTCTTTACGAGTTTCATAATTCAATTTCTTCACAGAAAGTCACAGAGTCTGAATTATAATGGCAATGTATATTAAATGTAATGTAAATGTAAATCTTTAGAATAATATTTGAAATTATTGTTTCATTAGTTCCTTATACAGTTTAAGTGAGCACTGAAGTAGTTATATTGTGAGTTAAGGTTCCAAATATGTTGCTGATGACAAGCCTCATTTGGCACGCTGTTAGTATTTATTTATCTCATGTACACGTGACATGTTACTGTAAGTGGCGTGCATGTCGTACTTACAATTGTTTTTAAAGAACATTTGTATAATTGTACATAGTCTCACAATTTTATAATTCTTTAATACGATTTTTAACAAACGCGTGCGGATCTGCGGGTACAGCCAGTTAATTAATAAAAGAAATTCAATTGAAAGTTTAAAATTCAAAACTATTTATGAAAAAATAATGTGGAAATATCTTTTTTTATAAACACTGTAAAAAACATAAAATACGAAGAAAAAGATCAAATTTGGACCAACTTAAGAGAGTTATGTCCAAAAAACTAAAAAAAAGCTATTTTTGAAGGAGCAATAAAAAAAAATCACAAAATGTATCAGGAGGGACTTTTTTTTGTTGTTGATCCATCCGATTTGTTTCGTAATGTCCCATAAATACGCTTACCGCACGATAAAAACATTACTGTTCTAGGATCGTACTTACAGTCTGGTAAAATTCAGACACTTTGTAAAATTTACATACAATGTGTAGAACAATAGTTACCTTATGATTTTCCATATTTATACTGACACCATAGCAAGCTTGGAATTTACAATTTCGTGAAAGACAAAAAATAGTCGAACTTCAACACGCGTTTATCAGTTAGTTTGTTTGCCCGACTTCAACAAACGGCTTAACAACTCTGATGGGCTATTACTATGCGGAGAACTTCTCAAAGAGTAATCTTAAATACAGACAGACCTTTACGCTCTTACATAGCAGCTGTGCAGTATTGATATCTGTTTTATATTATGAACTAGCCTCTGCCCGCGACTTCGCCCGCGTGGAATAGTTACTATGGGCTAACGCTTACACGCAGCGGAAGCTCTCAAGATGAAAAACAACGATTTTGGAACATTCTTTTTTGGTGCTCCGCTCCTATTTTGTCCACTCCTCTTAGCGTTATGATATATAGCCTTCCTCGATATTTGAGTTATTTAACACTGAAAGATTTTTTCAAATCGGATTAATACACACATCAAAAAAGTCTAAGCAACATGCGTGATATTACAAATTTTACCATTTATATTAATTAATTTCTAAGTATTTACTCAAACAAAGTGCGTAGGTAAGTAAACTTTTTTGTTATTGATGACATACTTGCTGGTTGTAAAAAAAAAATTTGATTATGTTTTGTTTTTTCATAAAATTCAAATGACTGCGAATTTGTTTGAATTTAAGTGTGTTTTAATTGCTACGTTTAGTCTTGATTTTATAATTTTACCAACCATTTAAATAAAGTTAGCGACAAAATTGAATTGTTAGACATTCTTTACGTCATGAAGCGACGTCATTTGATGGCAGATGAAATGTAATGCAATGATGTTGCAAGCGGGAAGTAATCAATCTCAGGTATCTCGACATCTCGACAGGAAGTTCATCCATACAGCGGCTCAACAGTTATGTTATGGGCGGGTACTATGAAGAACAGGCGAACTGAGTTCATTTTTGTAAATGGAAACATGAATGCTGAAAATGACATTGAGGATATTCTCAGACCTTATGTCTACCCATTTGCACAAACCTTTGGCTCCGATTTTAGGTTAATGCATGACAATGCGCGTTCACATACAGCTCGGCGAACCAGCGAATACTTTGCAACGGAGAACATCCGAGTATTGCCCTGGCCTGCACAATCGCCAGATATGAACCCCATCGAGCACGCATGGGACATGCTCCAGAGACGTGTTTTGAAGGACTTGGACGGAACGACAACAACCCAACAGCTGAATACTTATTATAGTAGGAAAATTACATGCCTAGTGAAGAAAGAAGGCACCAACCAATTAAAAAATATATATTATTTGTTTTTTTTTAAACTAGTTCGGTAAAATGACTGCACTGTACCTGATGGAAAGTAAAGTCTATAAATAACGGCGACTCAAATCAAATCAAATCAAAATACTCTTTATTCAATTTAGGCCCTGAGAAGGCACGTTCGTCAAAGCTACCACCGGTTCGGAAAACAACCCAGTCATCGAGAAGAACCGGCAAGAAACTCGATCTGGTTTATGCTTTCATAATACATAACATATTTATTTTTATTATTACAACATAATTCACAGACACATAAAGCTACATTCATTTTTAGTGGCTGCACAGAGAGAGGCGTCACTTCCAGACGTCGCTATCGTTCACATACTGATCCACCCTGTAATAACCTTTATGTACTAAGACCCGCTTGACATAACATTTGAACCTACTATCCGGCAAATCGGTAATGTGTTTTGGGACTTTGTTATAAAATCTAACACTATTACCTAAAAAACTGTTACTGGTCTTAGTAAGCCTGAAACATGGAGTGACCAGTTTGTTATGGTTTCTGGTATTTACATTATGTCGGTCTTTTACTAAATCCAGATTATCTAAGTTTTTCCGGACGTACATCAAATTCTCAAGAATATATTGAGAGGGCAGAGTTAAAATACCGAATTCCTGAAACTTAGTCTTTAATGATTCACGAGGTCCCATATCATAGATCGCTCGAACTGCCCGTTTTTGTAGTAGGAATATGGTGTCTACCTCAGCTGCAGCCCCCCACAACAAAATGCCATAAGACATTAAGCTATGGAAGTAAGCGAAGTAGACCAACCTAGCAGTGGCAATATTTGTTAGCTGGCGAATTTTTCGAATGGCGAACGCAGCAGAACTTAATCTTCCATTCAATTTTTTTATTACCGTTTTATTTCTGTATTACCGTCGATTTATTTCTGTATTACCGTCGATTTATTTCTGTATTACCGTCGATTAGTAAAATTTTTGAAAAGATTATGCTCAGACAATTGGTAGAATATTTTAGAATGCAAAAGTTTCTGGATGGTCGACAGTTTGGGTTCACCAAATCGAAATCTACTACTGACGCTGGTGCAATGCTCATAAACCATATATTGGGAGCCTGGGAGGATTCGCAGGATGCAATTGGTGTGTTCTGCGATCTGTCTAAGGCCTTTGATTGCGTTGACCATAGTACGCTTATTCTTAAATTGAAACACTATGGTGTTTGTGAATCTTCTCTCGACCTTCTAGTCTCTTATTTACAAGACCGCTGTCATAAAGTTAGTATAGACGGGGCAACGTCTGCGGGATCCTTGACTCGAATTGGCGTTCCACAGGGTTCCATTTTAGGGCCGTTTTTGTTTCTTGTATATATAAATGATCTGCCGCTAGTGGTTGCTAACTGTGCAGATGTAGTTCTTTTCGCGGATGACACTTCGCTTATATTTCAAAGAGAGACTCCACAAACACCGTAATGTTTTAATTTCAGAATGAGGGTACTATAGTCAACGCAGTCAAAGGCCTTAGATAGATCACAAAACACACCAGTTGCATCCTGCGATCACTCCCAAGCCCGTAATATATTACTTAAAAGCGTTGCACCAGCGTGAGTAGTTGACTTTGATTTTGTGAAGCCAAACTATCGATCATCCAGAATCTCTTGCGCTTTAAAATATCCTACTAATTGCTTAAGCATAATCTTCTCAAAAATGTTGCTTTACGAAGGAAGTACAGAAATTGGTCTATAATTTCCAAGATTATTATTATTTTTACAGCCTGATTTAAATAAAGGAACTACTTTACTTATTTTCATTAGATTGGGGAAGGTTCCTTGTGCTGTACACTTATGAAATATTGATAACTAGCTGACCCGTGTAACTTCGTCTGCATCAAATCGATTGTCACCAGTTTCAATTGTATTTTTATACGCAAAAAAATTTAATAAACCTAAAACCCGATTGCAGCCATCCCATTTTCCCATTATAAATCCAAACTATCCAGGGACTCCCTCAAACATATACCTAGATGGTATGTGAGAAATCTATTAAAATAAGCCTACAACCCGTTCGTAACATCATCTACCGTGTTCAATTAAAATAAAACTAACCTACGTATATTGGCGGTAATGTAAAAAAACTTTATAGTTCGTTGGACCTCCAGTTGGAACGAAGTTCCATTCCCTTTTTTGTAGGCGTTTACTATACAGGCAGTATAGTTAACATTATAAAATATCAAGTTAATAGACTTAAATTGTAAATTAAACGATAAAATATATTCATAAAATAAATAGCGATATTTTAAACACTGAACGACATCATAACTATTTTCAACTTGTATTAAAACTTTTTCACACTCCATTGTATTAAAGAAAAATATAAATATTAAAAAGCAAGATGCGCCAACTGTCACTTGTTTAGGTTTACGAGTTTAGGTACGACGGTTTAGGAGTTATGAGACAAAAACCCGCTCCGGAAAAAAAATCAAAAGTTGCTATGATAGTCTCTCTTAATATAAATATTAAGGGCTCAAATTCAAAATTTTTACAAAGGTAACAAGATTTATTTATTTATCTATCTATCTTCTATATACATATATAATATAATGTAACTGACCGCTGTCTGTACATGAAGTATATACGAGAAAAACTATTATTAGGGGTCTTTATAAATGCAATAGAACCCAAAACAATTATTTTTAGAATTTTTGTCTGTTTATCTGTTTGTCTGTTTGTCTGTGCACTTAGTCTAATTTAGAGTAACCTAAGAAACCCGCTGTAATTTCAACTATGTGTCAGTGAAATTCCCGTCAAAATCGGTTCAGCTGTTTCGAAGATTACCCGGATCAAACAAACAGAATTTTAAAAATTGCATTTTTGTTATCAGAAGCGTGTATACTTTCATACCCAATCAGTGAAAAAAATTTATTTTGATATTAAATACAGACACTTCATTTTTATTATATGTATAGATAATCGTAATTTAATATAAACCATTATTTTTATTATGAAATTTAGTAAAGTTTCAGTCAATGCTACTGAACAGAGAAAGAATAGTAGATAGATAGTTTA